>OY019132.1:65845430-65938113 GCA_955652365.1 Eristalinus aeneus
AAAAATCGATCTGCCGTTGTTTCCTTTGAAGGAAAATAATTTTTTTAAATATATAGTAGAAACCACTTTACCGCACGAATATTATGTTGGCCGTTGAAAATCTAAAGAAACAGTGAAGGGAATAAGAAAAACCTTTGAAAAGCTCATGAATGGCCGGCCGCCCGAGCTGCAAGATATTTCAAAAAGAACTAAACGCCTGAATGGATGGGAAAACCAAAACACAAAAATCTCATTTCGGTTCAGTTTGCGTCGACGTCGTCGTTGTTGTTCATTGTCGGCATCACACATAGCCAGTAGTCATATACAGTGGGAAACTTAGAGCTCCCTGAAGCTTCGGGTCAGCGATTGTTTCGTCACTACACATGACGAAGGAAGTGTAGCAGTGGCAGGAAGAGGTTTGCGGATGCACATATGGGTGTTAATTTCGTATGTGCGCAAAAGCTATGAGTCGAGTTTGGCATCCATGTGCCAAATGCATTTACAAAAAGTTTATGAATAATTCTAAAGGCGGAGCTTTTTTCCCATCGGAGGAAGTAAATCAACGTCAGAGTTCAATCCTCGAACATGATGGTAGTGGTGGGCCCGGTGACGGCGCGGTGAAATGTGTGTGCTATAACAGCAGTGAATGAATGAAACAGTAGAGTCAGGATAAAAGTATTTTTTCATTATTCCGAATCTGGAACAGTTTAGCTTTGTGGGTAAAAAATTTAAAATTATTTGAGAAAACGTATAATGTCGATTTGGGTCAGGACTTCTGCCTGTCATTGATTTCTTTAACATTAACATCACATCTTCAATGCATTCTGTAGTACAAAGAAGCAATGTTTTCCCACGACATAACCTTTAAAGAATCCAAAATAGAACTGCGAGTGTTTGATACGTCCCATTAATTCAATTAATCCTACGTAATCCTTCTTTGTGTTACAAATTATTATTAGTAGCTTACACACTCATGTCCCACGTGTATGATCATTTCCTCCAAAAATCACATATCGGCCTTTTAGTCATACTTCCTAAAACACGTACTCGCTTCGAGTCCAAAACAAAGTTTCTTAAAATATTACCTTAGATATGAGACACAAGAGATATTTGAACTTTTGACGTAACACAGAGACAATCAACCTTGTAAATCATAAATTTTCTGCGAAATTTATGAGTTTATTTTAGTGTCTAACTTTCTTATTTTAATGATACATTAATTCTAAAAATACGCTTTCTTCTTTATTCTGACATTGTCAGAGCCTTGACTGTGTGGCTCATTCATAAAAACACTTCACTCCTGTGTATTTTCGCATTCAGATCACTGCTCACTGAGCACACTCTGAAGAGTGTAAATACCTCATCCATAACGTCAGCAACAGTGGTGGTATCACATTCGTCGTCACTCCAATTAAAATCTCAAATCGCATCACAAGTTGAGCCACTACACCACACCATCACCATTTGGCATTTGGTGCAAAAGCTTCCACACTTACTGCCGCCACCGCTTCAAAAGTATTCACTTATATAGAAGGACATTACACCATGCTGTTTCTCTGAGAGTGTGTAGTAACACCTGCACCCTATCACACACCAAAGCGACATATTTGGGTTCAAATGGGGGTGGTTTGTTAGTTAGTTATACTCTTGTTACTACAGATATGTACTCGGCAGTGGTATTTTTGATAAAAAAAAAGAAAACTACTGACACGCAGAACTAAATTTGTTCAATTTGCGTCATCGTGTCTTTATGTGACTAGGTCCACTTGAGTGGAGTTCTTGTGAATTGCAACACCCTCTGCTTTTGGGGGAGCTTTATGAAATTACGAGTAGACGTTATCTGCTTCTGTACGTCCTGTCTTAGCGACTAATGAAGTTTCAAAATATGTTGTGTATCTAAAAATAGATTTTCTCATGGTATTGGATTATTTGAGAGAAAGACATTTCGAATACGTAAAATGTACAAAGGGCTGGTTGGCTTAATGTTTTCTAATACGAATAAAGTTCCTGATAGCACAGATATGCGGCTCAAATCTTTTTTACTTTTTTACCTAAAAAGAAACCAAAGGAAACTAAAAACTGAATAACACTATTGAATTTAAACGATAATAACAAAAATATATATTTATGTATATATCGGAATTAAGGAGTATAGAGGTGATAATATGAAATTGTAGACCAGAAAAAATCAGTTGTTGCATTCTCAACTGTCCTTTGTAAGTTTTTCTGATGAATAGGTTCTGTCCGCATTAAGAAAGCTTCCCAATGGACACTCCGATTGCTACTTGCAGGTTTCTCTAACTATGCCGGTGTTGATGTTGGTTAAAAAGAAATTCTCAGATTTTAAGGGAGATAAAAATATTTTGAAAATCAATAAAAAATACATTTGATATAACTTTGGGAATCATTTGAAGATTTAGTTAATCTCATTTTCCCACTCTTACTTAAATGGATGGCAAGACAGTTATGATACAAAATCGTCTCATATAAAAATTTCTGAGAAATAAATAATAGGGTAGAAGTCGGAATAATGTTGGATTGATGAACTCTTTTTCACCTCAACTTTTATTAAGTACATACATATATGTGAATAGCACAAGTATTTGACTGCGGCTCAAATTAAAAACAAAAACTTGACATAAATCTTCAAACCCATAATTACAATTGTTTTTTTTATAATTAAAACCTTAATTTTGAGATTAGCTTAAAAACAGTTTTTTAATACAAAAACGGTCTATATCTTAATACAATAACGCTGTAGATATTTAATAGCGAATGTTCTCAGTGAAAAATAATTTTTGTAAGTAATGTTTGTGGATATCGTTTTTGTATGTTACCCTAAGCAAAGTAAGTTATTTTTTCAGTGATATTTGCAAAATAGACTTCATGAATTTAAATATCGGTATTTATCATATCTCATGTTTTATTGCAGACAGGACTAGATGGTTTCATGACATATTTGGCATTTCGTAAATGTGCAGCATCAATAATATAACGTAATACCGTATTCGTATTCTTTGTCCTATATTTAAAACTCTATTCTTCTTTATTATGCACCAGAGTATAATGCAATTAACTTGAGTTCCAACAAAGAAGAAAATTCCTTTATTTAGTCAAAAGAGAGAAATTAATTAACAACAGACTTATAAGAAATTCACCCTTCGCATGCGCACTGCAAGACCACAATATTTTCCCAATACCCGGTCAGGAGGGTTAAACAGCAATCATTCTTTGTCGTATATCTACAGCCGATAAGTGAGATTCAGAGAGTTCGCTGTACTTTTCTGACACCTTTCTATAAATTGATTGTAGTAGTTTGTAATGCATCCTTCGCGGAGGTGTCCTTTAGAATACTGTGATTAAATAAAAAAAAAAAATAATAATAATAATAAATCTGCTGCTATCTGAAATTGGTAAGGTTTATTTATAAATTATAGTTTAGCAATTGAAGCTTGAAGCTTGAAGCTTGAAGATTCATTTTTATATTGATAAAATTGAGGACATTAAAATTTATTTTGTTGATGCTATTCCTCCCTTTTTTCATTGTGAGAAAAATCGATAAGTCTATATCATAGTGAACAGGTATGTATGCAGGATAGTGCTGTGAAGTAAGTGAAAGGGGATATAACACCAAAAGTAAAGCCTTTTTTCGTAAATAATGCGAATTTGTTATCGCTACGCATAAGAACATATTTGTCATAAAATAATTTATTTCTTTAATTCTAACTTTGAATTGCTTTTCGTGAGCTGCAAACATTGTGTAAAGTAAGGAGTGTTATTTTTTTCTTCTATTAAGGCAAAGCCTTATGCAGATATACATATTGCGCTTAAATAAAGAAAATGTGTTTTCGAAAATTTGCACATACATTTTCTTCACCCCAAATCGTATATGTGTAGAATATCTCAGTAAAGTGAAACGAAATAAATGTGTTCCTAAGCATACAAGAGTGAGACTTTTTAGATATTTGTGTGATAAAGAGCAGTCCTGGACATTTAGAAAAAAATGTATATATCTCTTAATTTAAACATTGATGTTTTTTATGTGAAACCTTACGATAAAAGTCTTCAGAAAATTGCCTTATTTCCTTTCCCATATATATATATATATATATATATATATATATATATACATATATAAATGTATATATATATATATATATATATATATATATGCAAGTTTAAGTGCGGATGCTCAGTACCTCACCATGAGCAAAAAGCAAGATGTCAAAATGCTTTGAATATTACTTCAAAAAAGTTTTTGCCTTATAACCTAAGGAACTACTGCCACGAAAGAGTTATTCACATTTTTAATTCATTTGTGTATTTATATCAATTTTGTATTTATGTATTTGGATGCACATATTTGAATGTTTACATTTTCGATAGAATGTTTATATTCAATAATACTGTAGCGGATACACACACGGGTAAAACCCTGTTTCTATTTTTCATATCCAAGATGATCAAAATTCTTGTTAATTATAATTGTAAAAGCAACAGATCAACCTTTTAACATTTCGGCATTGTTATGCTTTTATAAATTGTATGTTTACGCCTCTTTTTTCCGTAAAAGATAAAAACGTTTAGGGTTTGGCAATTTTTCTTGTATTTTATATTTCATTCTGTTGTAAAGAATAAAGTCAAATTTCGCAATGAATTAAAAGAAGTAAAGAAAAAGATTACATTTCATATATTTTTTGCAATATAGCAGTAAAAACTGATAAGAGCTGGAACTATAACATGTTCGAAGCCTCACGCTGCTTAAATCCACACACTTATTTTTATTTTTTGAAAAGCGTTACTTTTCATATCATCTAATTTTCGATTGTTTGTGTAATTTTTTTAATTTTATGAGTATAAGATTTACTTGCTTACAAATAGTAATTATTTTTGAAAAAAAAAACAAACCTAAAATATAATTCAAGAGTTTGTTGAAGGTATTATAAATTATTAAGTAATACTAGGAGGAATTTATCTATTTCCAATTATTACAAAAATAGAAAACTTGCAGGATTTTAAAATATTTACTTTTTACTATGTCCAAATCCGTTCGAAATTTAAATATTCTTTTCGCAGGCTGCTGAATTTTAATTCTTTAACTTAATTGTATTTTACGAAATAGTGTATGGAAATTGATTCGTTTGAGTTTTACCACTGCATACGATACCATACAGTGTTACATCTAATTACGCTGTTTGTTCTCATGTATGTAAGTTACGAAGAGAATGGTATAGCTGAACAACAATAAATATTTTTTAGAATATATATAAATATATAAAAGTCAGAAATTTATAATATATACTATTTCCAATTTCAGTTGAAATCGCACAAAATGCTTGGTTGTGTTGAAAACTGTGGTCATTTTGGCCCACCTCCCGATAGTATTCTATCAATGCCACCACCACCATTACCCTCGTTCCTCATCCCAAATACTGCCATTATCGCTCTGCCACCGAACGACACTCATCCATGCTTTGCCGCATTCCTGTGCGAGCCTAATCCACGACCACGTGAAAGTGGAATGGAATTTATCGAACTCTCCGGTCGTAATCACATGGAGAACACTTGGGTATTTGTTCTAATCAGTTCGTGTGTAGGAGTTTTAATCCTAGGCGCACTCTTTGCGGTAATTTTGCTCAAGTGTCGAGAGTGAGTACTTAATGTCTGAACATTTTCAGATGGAAGATTAACATCAATCTTTACTTACCGTTTTTAGGACACTATTTTCCAGTTGTAACTTATCTTACCACGATTCAAACATAAAGCAGACTACCATGTCCGCTCTGGGAGAACCTTCAAAAGCTAATCCGTTCATGGCTGGCGGAATTTTGTACCCTTGTGCAACGAATAGGGACTCCTTGCAGCAGCAGTTGGCCAATGATAATCGACTCCTCTGGGCCACTCTAACACCCCACGGAACTCGACACTTTGTTTCGGATTATCCCCTTGGTCATGATGGTCATTATGAGATTGTTGACTATCGTGCCAAAAATGCAACTCCCGTACGAGAATATGTTAAGAGGACTCCAGTTAAAGTAAGATAAGAATTATATTTTAATTCGTACCTAATTGACGTGTTGCCTATTAGTCATTTGACAACAGCGGATTTATTGATTACGACTACGAGGACCCTACTCCTTTAATGGACTCTTACCACGACGACCTGGATTCTGGGTATCAAGAACCACAAGAAGTTCTAGGCACTCTTACACGCAGCTCACCTCGCCCACTTGTTTCGTCTCCGACAAAGATCGAAAATCCGAACATCCCACCATTAAATATATACCCACATCGCTCCAACACTTCGCATTCGGGTACCTTAAACAGGAAAGCAACTCTCAGCCGCCGTATAAGTGATGCCTCATCCTATGCTGGACCGAATATGTAAGGCTGTCATATAAGATATGGTAAATTTAAAGGTTTTTGATTGCCTGTTGCTCAATATGTGTAGTCTTAACAATTTTTGTCCATTCTAATTTATGATAAACTAAGAATGTAAGTGACTAAAAGTGTCAGACTGGAAAGGATAGATTTCATTAGCCATCATACTCATTCAGCAGCATTTTTACAATATAAATTTAGCTTTTAAAAGAGAAACTCTCTATTCTTATTCCTCTCTACTGCATAATTCGTCCATAAAGTACCAGACACAGAAAAAATCGACTTTCCAGGCGGCTTAAAATATTTGATACACTGTTAGCTTTCTTAATATTTACAAATACTAATATAACCGGCTCCCATAGCCGTTTTACGAGAGGGAACATCTTTGTTTATCTCCAACATTGCGAATAGAAGTAAAGTCGATAACACGAAACGAATAACTGCATCATAATATATTCTAAAGCGTGTTTTTAAGAAAATAAACAAAAGCAGAAAATCAGTGTAATAAATATAAAAGGAAAACACTTATCAATCTTGAAATCAAAATATTAAAAATTATTTAAAAAGAAACTAAAGTGACATTTAATTAAGAATGATGTTTATTAATAGGCTTACATAAATTAAAATTGAGACATGATCATAATATGGCTTTCAAACTGATCTCTATTACGTACGAAAGCAAGTAATAAATATTTGCGTATAAATATAATTTAATAAATAGTCTAAGTCATACTAAGTCATATACTTAAGCAAGAATAATCCTACTTTCAAACTTTGTATTCCTACTATTATATTCACTCACGTTGATGTAACTTAGTTTAAAGTAAATAGAAACTTTGATACTGTAAGTGAATAAGAACACATTTTTCTTCGTTTGAAATATTATTTTATTCATATATTTATACACTATTTTATTAGGCCCTTTTCAAGTACCAAACTTAGTTTTAAGCCTAAGAAGAAACTTGGTTGTAACATTTCATTTATCGCTTATCACTCAAACCATTCCTACAAAAAAACACACAACTGAAAACGCAAATGCCATTTACATGCAATATAGAGAATAGAAATACAAAATCAACTGTTGAAATATATTTATTAACTATGTTTTGTAAATAAAGGTTTTCGTTATTGTTTCATTTATATATTTTTGTCATATGAATAACCGCAGAGTAAATAAATAAAATAATAATTTTTCTTAAAAAAATTCTAAATTTTGTTTTCACTTCGATTTAAAGTAAAAAAAAAGACAAACTTCATGTTCGCTTATTATTAAGGGCATCATAGGAAATCATTTTATCGCAAAGAAAACTTCCGGAAGTCAGTTCCACAAAAGTAAACGAAGTTAAAGAATCTAAAACAACAGTCTATTAAAACCATTTTTGTACAGGAAAAGCTTAAACATATTTTAGCTGAAATAAGTGCCATTGGAGTTAACACTGAGGTCTACTAACTTCATTATTATAAATTCTAATTTATAAAGAATTTTAACTATCAACTAACCACTGCTATAAAAATTGTTCGTGCTTCATAGAACATCTCGCGTAATATACGACATTTTCAAAAAAGAAAGTATACTACTTGGTTTACAGACGTTTGGATAAAAGAACTCCTTCCCCTCGAAAATTGTTCATAAAATGTCAACAAGTAGGTTGAATTTTCAAATTTCGTTTATTAACTAACGAAAACATACCTACATGAATTTGCATATGTTTAATATGGGTCCATATTGTAAGAATAATAGGTAGTCTAGTGGAAAATTTTTAAAATTAAGAAAAAAAGAATAAATGAAATGCCTGAACTAAATCACGGTCGTTAAAACTTTCTTCGAGACTAAAATGGTCAAATAGAAGAGTAGTCCCCAATTTTAATAGTCGTATATAACAATTACAACAAGCCCGTCCTCAGAAATTAAGCTTTAAACCATGGGGACGCACTACCTTATCACGAGAAAAATCATTTACCACGAATCCACTGAACGTATATCAGCACAAATGTCAAAAAATTGGTTTGTTTATTAAAAAAATATTTTAAGTGATTACATGTAAATAATGAAAATATATCTATCTTACTTTACAATATATGTGGTGGAATAGAGAGCATATAGACATCTCTATCACTTTGATTTTATTAATTTTTTTCTGCCTGTTTCTCTTTCTTTCGAAGTTCATCTGTCATATTGAGTAGACAGTGTACTATACATTGAAATACATAAAAGTAAAGTAATTGAAAATATTCGATTTTAATTTTGTACTATGTAATAGCAAGACCACTTCCAAGTCAACAAAAAAATAATCTTAATCAGTACCATTGTTAATATTAAAAAAAAAAAAAACATTGTAATCTTGTAAATAAGTACATGTGTAAAGTTAAAACTCAATAAACTTACATACATACATATATTATTAAAAAATATTACAATATTGGTTTAACTTGGCTTAAATGAATGTTACTGATTTTTTCAAGCAAAATTATGGATCAAAATACTCAAAGTAGGTATTTATTTTATTTTCCACTAGTGGACTGTTCAATAATGCATCATCTTCACAGTTTCGTCAGCTGAAGAGGAGTTGAAAAACTTTGGTAACTTTCTTGAAAAGTACGACCAACTTCTAGTGAATCTGTTGCTAAAATCCTCCCGAATCATCGGAAAAACAAAAACAGACAGTTTCAGTCAGCCGGCTAAGGTTTGGTATTCTTCAAATCAGGAGAACCTCCCACTCATAAAATTAATTGACTCGGAGAAAATTTTGAACAAAAGCATTCTGACATTCGCCTATTTGTGCAATGAAATTGAAGAAATAATCTCCGATGCGAAGTCGATGGAACTCAAATTTCTTTATATAGATGAAGACCTCTGCACAGTTGAATCAAACTACGAACCGCCGGTTGTTCCGGACCAAACCGAAGTGAATGGAAATCAATTGTATCTGCATAAAATGAGCTCTTCAATTAATTTTCTTTGTAACATTCAATTTCTTATCCAACGATGTATTATTCTTGGAAGCAATATTCTACATCAGTGTGGTGCATTTCTATCATCGGAACACCAAGTTTTCGAGTTTAAGTTTTTTGTATATATCTCCAACTGTTTCGTTTGACCATTTTTCTGATTACAAGTACTTTTAGAATGTCTTTGATAGTTTGGGTAATATCCTGTTACACCTTCTCACCTTCGATGAAATACTTTCAAATTCGAATTTTCATCGCTTTTGGCCATCATATAAAAAGACGATAGAGACAATTACTAGGAATGGTGACAAGTTTGACTTTTGTACACCCGCGGAAATAACTGGTCTTCTTAACTGCTTAATTGATTTGGAATTCATTTTTTCGGGAAATATTTTGCAGGTAAAAACAAACCATGTTTAAGTTTAATGACTTAAATCTACTTCTCTAACAGAGCTTCCTGGATTCCACGTTTATGATTAAGGAGAAAATAGGTCCTAAAGCCCTTAGCCAACTAGGAGCTCAATTTCAGGAATATCTTCGGACCACTTTGACTAAAATTGAGAAGCAGCCAACGGACTTGTGTGATTTTAGAGAGACCCAAATGCTGATAAAAGTGAACGCGTTTTGTGTTTTGTGCCATGAGTTTTTTGGTCAGTTTGACCAGAAATTTCTTAAAAATATACTCGAACTCAACAACAAGCACATGGGAATAACTTTGATTGGGAGCGTCATCTGGGCGCCCGTTCCTTTCTTGAAAAAACATGCTGAAACATTAATTCGACCGTTTGAAAAGATGTTTCACGATACAACTAAACTGAGACAATCCTATTTAGATGGTAGGATTCAGCACTTGCAACGAGACTGCAGATCGTATTGCAGTCAAATATCTTTGTGGACCATCTCAATGAAAAACGCTTACAAATCAGCCAAAGCGGAGATTAGTGTTGAGCAATTTAAAGAGAATGCAAATATGTTGCTGCAAGGACTTCAATACTGTGGTCAGTTGAGTTACATTATAAAAGCCGTCATCAATATGCATGTTTTGTTGCATACGCCAATGACAAAATCAACTTTGCTGGCGGTTTGCAAACTCATTGAGATGTTAAAGATGATTCAGCTAGTGTTCCTAAATGATGTGGAAAATATCGCCAAAACAATCAATTGCATCGTTCAGTATCTACAATTTAAAGCTCTTCGTATTATTCAAATGTCTAAGGTATGTAGTGGAACCCTCAATTGAGTGTGTCAGTCACTAAGTTTTGCTCTCTTGGACAGAAAAAAGTGACAAGTAATACACTGCATGACCGAAATGTGGACGCACTGGCAGCGCTAAAGATATCGGAGAAATGCTTATCGGGACCTGCCACACGACTACGTATCTTAGTGGCAAATCTAGCTATAAACTCCACAAATTCTTCGGGCCGCACAATTCCCAATGAACAATATGAAAGGTACACTAGCATGATTAATCGCATTGAGTTGCTAGCTTCTTTTCAAGATAATTTGAAATTACTTTGTGATACATCCTTCATTTACTGGCATCAGTCATTGCTCTCTGCATATTTAAAGCAGATTGTCGATAAGAGAATGGACTTTAATTCCTTTCAGGTAAAAATGTAAAAATAATGTGAGTTCTTAATAGGGCAAAGTTCTCATGTAGTTTTTAGTTAAGTCCTGCAACGAATGTGGAGAATCTTTGGATATACTAAACTTGAAAGACCTGAAGCTGGCTGATATGCTTAAGAAATCGAATTTTGAATGTTTTAAAACGGAGATTATAAGCAATTTATGTGCCCAAATCGAAACTTTCTTACGGTTGGAAGTGCATTCAAGTTTGCAAGTAGACAAAATGGATCCATTTGAGAAGAGCATCAATGACTACAGAGATTTAATCAACGTTTGTCCAATTGAACTGAATGGGGAATATGTGATACTACAAGGTTTGTTTGCCACCCGAATAAAATGTAACGAACTTCTCTTAGTAATGTGTGATTGTAGATCATGTAGAAAATTATTTAAGTAGTATGTTCTACAATCTAACAACGATATCTCTACACGACTGGAAAACATACGAGGAAATGCGTCAGTTAGGAAATTATAGGCTTAGTTTAAATCCAATCGAGGATTATCTTCCTAATCAGACTATTGAACAGGTATTACGGTGGACTATTTTATATTAACATCTTTGTTGATTGTTCTCGCCTTGTAGGGCATTGATGTTTTAGAAATAATGCGTAATATACATATATTTGTTTCCAAATACGTCTACAACATGAACACTCAGATATTTGTTGAACAAAAGAGCACGAACAAACATTTGGATACAATAGGCATCCGTCACATAGCAAATTCATTGAGAACACACGGGACTGGCATAATAAATACCACTGTCAATTTTACATATCAATTTTTGCGACAAAAATTCTACACTTTCTCGCAGTTTTTGTACGACGAACAAATCAAATCTCGACTTATGAAAGAACTCCGTGCTCTGGTGGAAAATAAACAAAACACACAGAAGCCTTACCCATACGAGAGGGCAGATGCATTTAATAAAGACATTCGAAAGCTTGGGTTATCGCAGGACGGACAAACTTATTTGGATTTGTTTAGGAAAGTCATCACTCATGTTGGTATATTTTTATGAAATTTATTTTTGTAAGGTATTATCATTTTGATTGCAGGCAATGCAATGGGATACATTCGTTTGGTACGCTCGGGGAGTATTCATGCAAACTATAGCGCCAGCATATTCTTACCAAAGTTCGATGAGAATCTTAAATTCGTGGAATACGCCAAGCAAAATAATCTAAACGATGTTACTATATCAGCGGCTGAAAATTTGGAAGCAAATATTCGAAATTTGTCAAAGAGTTTTTCTGATGGAACTGACTACTTTAAGGTACCAATTATTTCATATGAAAATCGAATTTCTATTTGGATTCTATGGTTTTAGCTCCTTGTTGAAGCATTCCAACCGTTTTTTCGCAACCCAAACAACATACACTTGAAAAACTTCTACCTGATCGTTCCCGCATTGACACTAAATTACATTGAATACATCCTAAGCGTCAAGGAAAAGATTCACAAAAAAGACAAACAAGAAGTAGTCCTCTTTGATGATGGCTTCACCATTGGACTTGCGTATATTTTGAAATTGCTGAATCAAATTTCCGATTTCAACTCATTGCACTGGTTCAATACAGTGAGTGAGCGTTTTGAAGCCGAGCGCAAAAAAATAAAAGCAATGCATGCTGAAATTGTGTCGAATGTTGGACGTAAAGATGAAAACGAAAAACTTCAACAAACATTGACACTGACTGAAAAACGCATCACTACTCACCAAATGGAATATGCCTTATTGTATTGCAATCTATGCAGCGCAAAAATATTTTTCCACTAACATTAACTGGACTGTACGTTATTATGTTTCTATATTTTGAAAGATTAATATTATAAATATAAGGAAGCGAAGTAATGTGTTTGACTTTGGTCGAAGAAAGAGATGTGGGTGCTCTTAAAGAGTTTTGTGGATCAATGCTATGTTATTATGCCTAAGAACAAAAACTGCGTTCTGTAGTGGGTAATAATTGTCCCAAATCATACAAGGGACTGCTATGACGTATTATTAATGGAGTAGCGTTCTGTAGTGGGTAATAATTGTCCCAAATCTTACAAGGGACTGCTATGACTTATTATTAATGGAGTATTACTTCTCTAGAGGCAGAGTTTTAAGACTCTCAGCCAACTAAAAGCTTTATATTCAGCTGAGTACAACATGCGTAAAGACAATTCCTTATATATTTTCGTACTTATGTATTTCGAGCTTTGAACTGTTCCTGATTGCTGACCACGAGATTCCAAAAATTTTTTTACAAATTGTGAATTTTTACTTTGTAACTACCTATCTAATAAATACTTGACGTAGGTAATATATTAGTTGAAGATCAAGAAAACGTTTTCCATTCAAACCACAGAAAATTCTTGTTTGACATTGATGACATTTATTTTCGTATAACATACAACTTTAAAAAGTACAATTTGTAGACAGGACTACATAAAAATTCCTCAATCATTACATTTCAGAAATGTCTCAACGTAATTATAATTGAATATATATTTAGAATTAAATAATTTTCTTTTTATCATTTTCCTACAATCAATAGAATTGTAAATATTATGTCAGTGTATACGAACATTTAAATAACATAAAGTATAAGTCTGTAAACACCTATACAAAAATATATGTATTTCGTTTATGATATATAAAATTTCTCTAGGATACAATAAAAAACCATAAGCGAAGATCTGTGCGTTCGGTTTGCGCTTAACTTACGAATAAAAAACACTCATGTAAATACGTTTAAGTCTCAAGCATAAAAGGAAGCATATGTTACTCTTGAATTCTGCGATTATCTCCCTTGTTATTTTTAATGGAAAGTGATTAGTTTTTGGGAATAAATAAAGTAAATGCATGCAAGACTGATTAATTTGTTCTTCGGCTATTTTGGTTTTAAAACTGAATGTAGAAGTCACTAGCGTAAGGTACTTGCATTCCTAATGGATATGTGTATTAATAGTGATGCTAATTCTAGCTCTTCACTGAATTTGTTCCGCAACGTTACACTTCGGAATCCAGTGCGAATGCAATTGAGCGGGTAGACTGCCTGTGCAATAAAATGCGTCTCCGCAAACATGTCCTCATCCTGTACCTCGAAGCGTAGCAACGCAAAGTGTGGATTTCGGACAGAAAACTCACATATTTCATTCCATGTCGGATTGTAGCCGTTCTCGTTAACCTTTGTACGATGTTTTACACCACTGTCAAAACTCGCACCGACTAGTTCAACTACCACCAGGGGATTGTTGCTCTTGCCTCCTCGGAATATATGTCGCCCGCCAATTATTCGGATGGTTACAATTTTCTCTTCACTTGGACTTATGGTGAGGGGGTTATTTGGATCAAATCCCTCTTTGATCATAAATTTCGGCTTAAGTAAGTAGCCACAATTGCCGTTATCCCGAAACTTTGCTTGGTTCAGTTGCATCGCCTTGTCGCCCGTTTGGTAATTTAGCGCGATCATCTGTGAACCTACGTTCCAAAAAGGCACAGGATTGAAATTTGATGAATCCAGTCTTTGACCCTTCGGATACACTCGGCTAATTTGATTGCGGTGATAAGCAAGAAACAGTGGGAGATTCTGTTGCAAAAACTGTTTTTCGGCCTTGGTTTCTGGAAAGCTAGACATCTCATAGAAAACCCACCCGTTCTCTCTAAAGGGAACACTGCGAAAGTAGATAATGAGGTCTGACATCTCTTTAGCCACACGAGCGCTCCTTTCCTTTTTTCGACGTTCCGTGGCCAACTGATTAGCTATCTGAGCTGCTTCTTGAATTGCTTTTATCCACTCAACAGCTTGTTCTTGGTTGTCGAAGCCAATCACCAGAGGGTTTTGCATTGTGGGCGTCTGAATATGCATCTCAACCAAAATTCCCTCCTCATTGGACTCGTATAAATTTGCTATAGCCCCGTGGATTTCAATAGAATCAGTTCGAGAGAAACACTCGTTTGTGTTATTTTCATCTGTAAAATTGTACTCATCGCTCGATGCATCAATAACCTTCACGTAATTTGCAGGCAAATGCCGTTGAATCATGCCGCCGTAGTCACCCCGCCACCACATTGTATTGTTGCGCTGCACATTGGTAATTATTGCATGCTTGGGAAATGATAACTCATCTGGCTTATCCGCTTTGTAGCTATAGAGAGCCTTACATGTTACACGGTCGTCAACACTGGGATCCATGTAACTAGAGACGTCGTTGAAGTCATTTCCATTACTGTCGTTGACTAGTGATGCTTGGCAAGCAAGCAGTTTCTGCTTCAGCAATTCCTGTGACACTGGGTACAGAAGCTTGACGTTCCTGTATAGTGGATTTCGGGTGTAGTAATTTACAAGGCTAACCAAACTCTCGAATTGGGTTGTGTCCACCACGTACAAACGGCCTTCCTGCAGAATCCGACAATGTTTTACTTTGCGGTTGATGGTGAATGATATGACAAAGGCGTTCGTGTTCTGGACACTGTTTCGCACCAGGAAAGATCCAACGTCCAGTTTGATTAAAACCTGTTCGGCCTGTTCTTTGGTGGTATTAGGGTGAAACCACTCTTGTGTTTCGTGTTTCTTTGGTTGTGGCACTGGCTCTCGGAGTGTTATTGAGAACTCTGAACTTCGCAGCATGTTCTTGCGATAGTAAACTATAAGACTATATAGACTGTCGAAAACGAAGTTATCTACCAAGTAGTACTTGGTTGTGCCATTCTCATGCTTTGACTTGATACGGCAGTGATTGGGCCGATTTCGCCGCCAGAATGACAAACTGTAATCACCAACGAATGTGGCTGACTCACGTACAAGGAATGTTCCGTCGCCCAAGTGCTTATAAGCCTCTAGCAGGGCATCGGCTTCCTGCCGTCCATTCTCCAATTTCCCGTGAAACCAATTTTCTCCAAAATGCAACTCGTCATTGCCTAAATTATCTTTCTGCTTTGGTACGAGGGAAGATGATTGTTCATGATCTTCGTCACGATTGTCGTCAGTCTCAGATGAATAAATCAGTTCTTGTTGTGTTAAGACAATGTGATAAATATTCCACGACTTGTCGACGGGGTCCTTGAAGTACAACATTCCTTCCTTGATGACATTTCGGGGGTTTTCTTGCTCATCAGTCGAACGAATAGATACTCCAGAACCTCCACCGACTGTGCTGGCACTAGTTCCGTCTTCATATTCTGGTAGTTTCTTGTGTTTCAGAATAATTTTACGCCTCAGTTGGTAGGGTGACGGCATCTGAGACTCTCCGCGATCACAGCGCTGTGTTAACAACATGTCTCCGAAAACTTCAGTTAGGGCCTGCGCCATATTTCTCTGTTGCTCTAGAGAGCAATTTTGCTCAATGGACAGAATAACTGGGTACTCCGATGTAACAAATGCATGCTCTTTTATAGTTTTGATCACATCCTTAAATTTTATCTTTGACGTCATAGTATGTCCGTGAAATATGTATGGAAGGTTGTCTGGACCATTCCAACAGTCTAGCTCAATGCAGCGACAACCCATACGAAGTGCTCTAGCATAAGCTTCGGTGGAAGATTCACTAGAAAATTGATCACCAGTTAGATATGTATTGTGGGAGGATGCAATCCAATAGTTCGACATGGATTGCTTCATGTCCATGTAGATTTTATCGCGACTGCGATCCCAGAGATCGTTTTGTTTCGAAAAAAGAAAATCTAAAAACTCGGAAATTGAAAAATAAGGCTCCTGAACATCACGTTCGATGTCTTGAATAAAGTCCCGTACGAAATTCGAAACCATGATGTCGTCATGCCCCATTGGATCTTGTTGTTCAAAGAGAAGAAATTTCTTATATTCACGCAATGTTACGTTCTCTCCATCCTTGGAAAACTGAAAATGGTTGCTTGAAAAGCAATCGTCTATGAATGTCGGTGGGACTAATAGTTTATAATACAAGCGTGCAAAATCATCGAATCGCAAATCGCTTTTGCGTCGCACATCACCTTCAGAGAAAAGCTCCATCAGTTTGCCAGTGGTCATTTTGCAGCTGACACCTGCAAGGAATGCTTTAAAGTCCTTAACTGTAACGTTGACACCTTCCTTGGAGTGCTGGTTGGCGTTTTCGATGGCATAAAATTCACGACGAAGCCAGCGTTCAACTTGTAGTGGGTATGGGGCGTTAATAGTATCCTGAACCATGTACTTCAGCCCCTTCACCCAATTCTCACATTCTTGTTCAGACAAAGCGACTATCGAGAAAGTTTTCAACTTGAATGAACTTCCATAGAGAATTACAAAACACTTTCCGGTCTCGAATTTCTTCGTTTCTTCAGCGAAATTGCGAAATTCTTTAGAGTTCTTCCCAACTCGAATCTCCTTGACTTCACGCAAATCGAGTGAGCCCTCAAAATCGGTTCGCGTATTTGCATTTACTAGAGACCACAAGAGTTGTCTTGTTTCACGTATCAGTATTAATTTCTTTTGCTCTGGACGATGTTTTGAGTATAATTTTGTGACAATGGTTCCCCGTTCTAGCATGCAAATGGTCTGCTCCATTTCACCCAGAGTAGGTACACTGATAGCACTGAAACAATTCATTATGATTAACCAAATTTCGCAATACAAAAATATGTTAATTTATTGTTCTTAGATTTCCATAATTTGTTTAGGCGATTTCCTGTTTGTTCCGATAAAATCTGCCACCTCTACGTTTTTTTTTACTTTATTCAAACTGAAGCAAGGAGTACTCCAATAGGCGCCACCCGCACTAAACTCGTTCAAATACTGTATACAAAATATATTAACAAATCATTTATTTAATTATTTAAGCTTTGAACAAACAAATAACAAGACTATTCTACGTAAGACACTTTGGGATTGAAAAATATGTTAGAAAAAAATTCTGACATTTTATAAGATACTTTTCTGTTGGGGTCGTCAAATTATGCATAGGCAGAGTTTCAGCGAACATATGGGTTTGTTCGATTAGAGTAGTGTTAAAAATATTACACTTAACACTTCTTTGCTCGCATTATTAGTTAAATTGAAATAAGTTCCTTATAGTTATTGTATTAATGATGACAACCGACTTTATAATAAGTAGTAAATATTGACTACAAAATTTCTCTCTTATTTGCTAGATTGTTTTCCAAGGTTCGAAAGTGTCTATGAACAAAATTTGAAAACATTTGTTAACATTAAACATAGACTTGTTGAAACTTGGCATGGACACATTGTATAAAGCCGATTGGACGCAGAAACATTTGGTAAATAAATCCTAGGACTGTTCAATCGATTTATGGACAAGCATGTCAAGTTGTACAACTCTAGTAATTATGTTTTTATTTCTGATTAAAAATTCTAAATAAACCTCTTATTAATACAGATAAAAAGTTACCGTAGGAAATATTCCAATGTGATTATGCAATTATTTTTCGAATGCAGACATTGTTGTCTTATTGAAGAGATAACAATACACCACTATTTACATAGTTGCAAGCATTGATCAATAATGGATCCAGTCTAGTAAGCTAAGAGCAACTAAACTGAGTTACTTTGCCTGTTATACTTTTTGCATACTTTGTATAGTTTGAGATTTATGTATGGGCTTATAAGGATAAGGAATCAAAACTACCAACCGTAAGCCCCTATAGCTCAAGAACAGTGTAAATTTACAAATTATCGTTATCATAATCTGAGAAATAAAAACGTCCATGATATAGTGGCAACACCATGTCCAAAATCAAATCTGACCGCATTTTCGCGCAATTTTTCTCTCCATAGCTGAATGCTTCCCGCTGAATAGCTCGTTGCACACTCATATTTCTATTTTCGTGTGTTTGACAGGTTGTGTGTGAATATTTGTGTATTTCAATTTTTCACATCGCGGCAGCAGTGAGAATAAAATGTAAAATAAGAACAAAAAAAAAAAAAAAGAAGTAGAAAAAGAACACCACCTACATATATTTTCATTTTCGCAAATTCATTTATTTACACTGTTCTAAACGAATTAACGTGCTCATAAATATTACTCGATATATTTATTTTGATAATTGTCTCTCTTTTGGACATCATTTAGCCAGCTAGCCAGTGACGAGAGGCATAAAACACGCCAATAGTGATTTCTGTGGTAACAAGAAACGAAGGGAAAAGGTGGAATTTCGTTGCTCACTCCTGTTCGTTGTTCATTTTTACTTATTTGTTCTTTTTTTTTTGTTCCTTTTTGATTTTGACTTCAGAATCGGCCTTAGCTATTAAGGTAAAAAATCGTTATTGAGATTTTCGTAAAATAAATTGCAAATTGCCACCGCATGTACGTATATGTGCACAACATTGCCGCATTACAAAGGCTTTTGCAAGGAAATAATTCTATTTGGTGTATATTTGTTCCATAAGCAGAGAGCGTCAGCGGCGGTGGCAGCGGCAGCATTTATATTCTGCAATTCAAGTGACAAAGAAGGCAGAACGAAAACGCCAGCACATATTTATATTACGTAAAATGGATGTAGTAGAATCCGATCAACTAATCGAAGCTATGGATACACAAGAAATTGAATATGTAGCTGAGGAGTCCTCAATGAAGCTGAAGGAATCTGACGAGAACGGTATGTAGTAAGTTTTAAGTTTGCCATGAACTAAGAAATTGCTGTGTTTTCCTATAGATCCAAAATGCGATCAGTTTCGCGCGGAGGCGACGTTCTCCTTTACCGTCAACAATATTTCGTCTCTAAAAAATACAATCCTTTCACCACCTACATATGTGCGGATGCTACCTTGGAAGATTATGGTGCTGCCTATAGAACGATCGATGGGATTCTTTTTGCAGTGCAATGGTGAGAATGACTCAACTGCTTGGTCATGCAATGCCATAGCTGAACTGAGATTGAAGTGTTTCAAGCCAAACTCACCGCCATTCACCAGAGCTAGGATTAAGCACTTATTCTACAACAAAGAGAACGATTATGGTTACTCAAATTTCATAACATGGCAAGATCTCCATGATCCAGAGAAGGGGTACGTTCGAAACGACTCAATCGTCTTAGAGGTTCATGTGAACGCCGATGCTCCGCATGGTGTTTTCTGGGACTCAAAAAAACACACAGGCTATGTTGGACTAAAGAATCAAGGAGCCACATGTTATATGAATTCCCTTCTGCAGACACTCTATTTTACAAATCAGTTGCGCAAAGCGGTGTATAAAATACCAACTGAAGCGGATGATAGTGCCAAGTCTGTAGGGTTGTCCTTACAACGAGTATTCCATGACCTGCAGTTCGGAGATAAACCAGTGGGAACAAAGAAGTTAACTAAGAGCTTTGGCTGGGAGACACTGGATTCTTTTAT
The DNA here is from genome assembly GCA_955652365.1 of Eristalinus aeneus. Lineage (NCBI taxonomy): Eukaryota > Metazoa > Arthropoda > Insecta > Diptera > Syrphidae > Eristalinus > Eristalinus aeneus. The sequence goes on from OY019132.1 coordinate 65,865,662, forward strand.
GCAGCACGATGTTCAGGAGTTTTTAAGAGTCTTGCTTGACAAATTAGAATCCAAAATGAAGGGTACATGCTTGGAGGGCACTATACCGAGTTTGTTTGAGGGCAAAATGTCATCATATATAAAATGCAAGAACGTCAACTACAACAGCACACGCTACGAAACCTTTTACGATATCCAGCTAAACATTAAGGACAAAAAGAACATATATGACTCATTTCAGGATTATATCGCATCGGAAACACTGGAAGGAGATAACAAATACGATGCGGGCGTACACGGTCTGCAGGAAGCGAGCAAAGGTGTGATATTCACATCCTTTCCCCCGGTTTTACATTTGCATTTAATGCGATTCCAATATGATCCGATCACAGACAGTTCCATCAAATATAATGATAGATTTGAATTCTACGAGCAAATCAATTTGGACCGTTATCTGGCCGAAAAGCAAACAACCCCAGCCGACTATGTCCTGCATGCAGTCCTGGTGCACTCTGGGGATAACCACGGAGGACACTATGTGGTTTTTATTAACCCTAAAGCCGATGGCAAGTGGTACAAATTTGATGACGATGTTGTGTCCAGTTGTCGAAAAGTTGAAGCAATCGATCAGAACTATGGCGGTATGGACGAAGAGATATCATTCCATGCAAAGTGCAGTAATGCCTACATGTTAGTATATATTCGCACGTCTGAATTGGATAGAGTCCTAAGTGATATCCCAGAAAATGAAATTCCCAGTGAGTTAGTGGATCGACTGACATTAGAAAAACGCATTGAAATGGTTCGTCGTAAGGAGAGAGCAGAAGCAAATCTTTATGTGACCGTGCAGGTTATCCTGGAGGAGTACTTTGAATCGCAACAAAAGCGTAAACTCTTCGACTTGGAAAAGGTGCACCTTCGTATTTTTAAGCTAAAACAAAATCAAACTATCGATGAGTTGGTCACAATGTTTGTGCGAACATTTGGTCTGTCCAAAGACCGAATGCGTATCTGGTCACTTGCCCCTTCCCATTTGCAAAAATTCACATATATTGACTTCAATCGCGATGGAAACAGGACCATTGACCATGTAGCAAGCTCACAAAAACCGTGGAACATATTTCTAGAGCTAGCGTCGCCTGACTGCCCCGATCCTTTGTTACCGTTCAATCCGAAACGAGAGGTACTAATTTTCTATAAATACTACGACGCATACAACAAACGCCTTAATTACATCGGTTGCAGTCAGGAAGATCTTCATCGGCGTCTGATCGACATAATCCCAAGGATAAACTCGCATTTAGGCTTTGAACCAGGCACAGAATTAACTGTCTACGATGAATCAAGCCAGAAAAAGATTGTAAACTTAGACGACACACTAGAGGATGTTTTGCATATTTCCCCGGATAATTTGCAGGAGTATATATTAATATTTGAAAAAGAGCATGTTGGAATGAAGCTAGAATTGCCTACGGTGGACGACTACTTTAAAGATCTGCTGTATAGAGTTGAAATCACATTCTGCGACAAAAGTAACCCAAATGATCCAGAATTCGTCCTAGAGTTGTCCAATCGCAACACATACGACCAGATGGCACAGGCTGTAGCGGAACGCCTCAACACCGATCCCAATAAGCTGCAGTTCTTCATGTGTAACCATAGCTACAAAGACACTCCAGGAAATGCCATTCCTTACACACACAAGGTAGGTCCTTTCGAGCGATACTATCAGTTATTTTTTAACTTATGTTCTCTTCTTGTTGCAGGGTATAATTAAAGATTTAATAGTCTACAGCAAATCGGCACCAAAAAAGATTTTCTATCAAAAACTATCGTTGAGTATTCACGAGCTTGACAACAAGCGTCAGTTTAAATGCATTTGGGTTTCAAATGATCTCCGAGAGGAGAAGGAATTAGTACTCTATCCTAACAAAAATGAAACCGTCAAGGGTCTCCTGGATGAAGCTGTTAAGAAAATTCAATTCCCCGAAAATAGTCGAAAGAAACTCCGTCTTATGAAGGTGGCAAGCCATAAAATCATGTGCATATTTAACGAGGATGTCCTACTGGAGAACCTTCAAAAGGGCAATGAAACAGTTTCCAGTCAGAGTAATCAAAAGACTTTCCGCATAGAAGAGATCCCAGTGGATGAACTGCAACTTTCCGAAAACGAAATGCTTATACCTGTATCACATTTTAGCAAGGAGGTCTACAATTCATTTGGAGTGCCTTTCCTCATCAAAGCCAAGCATGGCGAGAAATTTGGTGCGTTGAAACAACGAATTCAAAAGCGTCTTAATGTGCCTGACAAAGAGTGGGAAAGCTACAAATTCGGTGTCATCTCAATGGCATCGATAATCGATGTTTCTGATAATATGCCGGTCGATTTGGATTTATTCCGCGCAGTTGGTCCAGCCCAAGCAGCTGTTGTCGGCGGCACACCACTGCCCTACTTTGGCCTTGATCACATAAATAAGTCCAGAAAGAGAACTTCGTTGAATTTCTCCGAAAAAGCTATTAAAATTTATAATTGAATATTTGAATTGCTAAATTTACCTATGAAATGAACAATAAATAAAAGGGAAATATAAATTATGGATAAAATTAAAAATCAATAAATTTGAGAAAAATTCAATAAAATCATAAGTTCTTTGCCAATTTGTTGAAATATTGAGCAAGAAATTTCTGTTTCAACTTGTTTTCTGCTGTAGGTACATGTAAATATGTGTATTGTGCTTGCTATCATTAATTTTTTTATTTTGTCGTTAAATTTAAATTTATTTTTAATAACACAACTACGAGAGGAAAATTTTGAAAATTGAAAAATAAAATTTCATTATTTAAAAAATAAAGAAAAATAATCATATTCTAAACTGAAGCAACAAGTTTCGAGCTCTGACTTAATTTTTTGATTTTTTTCTTTTGTGTTTCAGTTAAAAGCTTTGGTTTGGCCGAAATCAGAGTTAAGCACTGTACTTGTACAGAAAAGAAATCCAGTCCAATGTTAATAACTTTCGAAAATTGATCAGGGACTGCAATGGATTATAGTTCGGTTTATTGGTTACAGTTGCAAACAGAAATTGAAATGTAGATATCTACGAGGGGCGTACAATATATTCTCGGTATCGGTATGTGGTTCTGAGTTATAAAATTTCTCATTAAGCAAGGAATAAGTCAAAAAACTATTCATGAACACCATTCTTCATGACCATTTTAAAAAGTTCAAAGTCACTCCGTCTGCCGGGAAGCTCATGGCCACAGTTTTTTGGGATTCAAAGGAAATCTTGTTCATTGAGTACAAAATAAAATGAAACCATCAACGCCACATCCTACGCTTTCACTTTGCATAATTTGTGGAAGGAAATTAAAAAGAAAAGACGGGCTAAACTCGCAGCTTCTTCATGACAACGCTCCTGCTCACACGGAGCGAGTTTCCAAGGCTTTGTGGTTTCCAAGATTGTGGTTTCGAAGAAATCCAACACCCACCCTATAGTCCAGATCTTGCCCCTAGGGATTATTTCCTGTTTCCGGATTTGAAAAGATGTCTTCGTGGAAAAAGAATCTCGGATGATGAAGAACTCAAGTCGGTAAACAGGGACAGCAACATCAGTACTGAAATCAAACGCAGAATCACTCTTCCCAATCGCAGTTTCTTTGGGCTCAAGAGGCAATTGAGTAATAAAGCCCTCTCTCTAAGGACTAAGCTTGCTTTATATAACAGCTTGATCATCCCAGTCCTACTTTATGGCGCGGAAATCTAGACGTTATCAAAGGCGGATGAGGAAGCCCTTACTCTTTTTGATTCGATTGTTGTCCTGTTTGCGTTGATGGCATCTGGAGGAGAAGCTTTAACGACGAACCCTATGGGCTGTACAGCGACATGCGACAGGTTTCAACGCTTAAGATGGCTAGGCCATGTAGAGCCTATGGACACCACTGCTCCAGCCCGAAAAGTCTTTGAATCCGAGCCATTGGAACAACGCAACAGAGGGCGACCTAGAGTAAGTTGGCTCACACAAGTGGAGAAGGACCTCAAGAATTTAAATTTAATTCGAATTTTCCTTTATATCGGCACCAAGAATATATTGAACGCCCCTTGTACAAGCAATTCGCGCAGTAAGACCATCAACTAAAACGTCACGTATTATTTATAAGCAAATTGTACTCTTTCTGAAGTCATAACTCATTATTGTCACAATCATTAATGGTACTTATGAAGTTGCTTACTTGATGACAAGGCTAATTCTCGATTTGAGCTTTAGATAAAACTCTATTTGGATAAAAGAAAATACTCAAGAAAGGCGTTTTTCATATTGGACAACAATTCATTCATGCATACGTGTTCTCTTACTTAACATGCACACAATATGAATACTTTTGATACAAGCAATCATTAAACCAAGTTATTAATTATTATTATATTAAGTTTGACTTATATGAATGCGTTGAGTAGCTGTAGTGTTGTAGTAGATCAAAGCTAAAGCTTCTTCGATACAGAGAGCACATGCATTTACATCCCAATAAGAGCTTATAACTGTTTCGTGCAAATTTTTCTGCTCCATTTAATTCGAATAGAAAAAAAACAAGGATTCCGTAATTTTCATTTTTATTACAAAACACATTCTTTAAAACTTCCTTCTCTTAAGTATTTCAGGTCTCCAGTTTACGGGATGAGTTTCTTCACTGGCTTCATCGTCCTCTTTGTAAATCTTTATAGTCTTATCAGCTTCAGCTGTGATAAGTCTCGAACCTGACTGGTCAAACGCCATGGCGAATATACCCGCTTCACTGTCCATAGAGCCCGGCTGAACCGGAGCCTGGAATCTCTGGAAGTTGTAACCTGTTCTCCAGTCCCAAAAGAACATTGTACCATTGTCTCCACCAGACACTAAAACACCATCCTGATTAACTGCCATGCAATTGATGATTGCATTATGTCCAGATACGTTTTGCACAAAGTTTCCCTCCGGACAGCGCCACTGCTTAATATTGTCTGGAGAAGCCGAACCAAACATGTACAATGTGGGATGAATTACCAAGCTTCGCACACTCTTCTTGTGATTCGTTAACGTGCACACACTCTTTCCAGCTGCCAGATCCCACAAGCGAATTGTGGAGTCGTGACTGCCAGTGATAATTTGTGGGTTAAACTCCTGGGCAACTACACTTGCAACCGTGTTTGTGTGCCCGGTCAGGGTATAAATATTTGCTTTCGTCCTCATATCCCATATTCTGGCTGTAGAGTCACGTCCAGAAGTCGCCAGTACGTCAATTGTAGGATGAAGCGCTAGCGAGTAGACTGCGGACAAATGACCGTGGTAATGTCGAATGACTTTATTGTATTCCAAGTCCCAGCATTTGACTTGACGATCTTCACCACAGCTGAATAGGTAAGGATGCTTGTTGCTCACTGCTAGTCCCCGCACTGTACTTACATGACCAGTTAGAGAAAGCTTTAATTTCCCACTAGCCAGATCCCAAATTTTTATCACACGATCTCCTGCTCCGGTGGCAAACCACTCGTTACCCGGCTCAACTGCAATGCAGCGAACCCAACCAAGATGACCTAAAAAGAAAGACATGTGAAATGTGGTTTAGGAAGGAATGTAATTTACAAACCTGAAATGACTCGCGCCAACTTCCATGGAGCATGCCAAGTTGGTTTTGGGATACTCGGAGCTTTTTTTGGGATCAATTGCATTCCATTGTTTGTTGTGGTTGTTGTTTTATTTAAGCCGGCCACAGTTGTCGTAGATTGGTATGTCTCTGTGGTAGGCACTAAAGCTTGACTGTTACTTTCTAAGCCAGTTAACGATTTTGATGGACCGTTTGTGATAGCGAGAGGCTCTGCGGGCTCTACTGTTGCTGCAGTGGGGTTAAGTTTCTTTAATTCCTGTGCCTGTCTGACTCGTTCAAATACCAGTGAATAATTATCCCTCGCTTTGATAGCTTTCCTCATTTTGTCTCTGAAATAAAAAAGAGCCTTAGTTTAGTCGCATTTATGTGAGTAAAGTCATACTGGCACTAACAATTTTTCGTCTATTTCTGGTAGCGAACCATGATTTGAGACAAACATATCGTGTGTTCGTTTTAATGATCGAAACACTAATGTATGCACACTGTGACGTTGAACTTCTTCCATTGCTTAATAATTAATGTTTGTCTTAATTTTTTTATAGAAACTAATTTAGAAAAACTGCCTGGAGGAGGAAAACGTTTTGTTTAGAAGGAGAACTGTCATTAACATGCTAACATAATCCTTCATTCGATCCAGGCGCCATCTCGGTTAAAGTAATTGTCATGAACTCAGAGATTTTCAAACTGTCTATTTCATTACTCGTTTTCTAAGTATTGTTAAAAACATCAACATTTTTTATAGACTAAATTATCGCAGTTTCTCGTAAAGAAAGTCTTGCAAGGATTCCATTTTGACAGATGCAATAAACGAGATGTAAGGTAGCTTTAAAACTATAAGAGAGCAATTATGAGATTTTTTATATATTTTTATTCTCTAGTATCAGATAAGGAATGTCGTTTGCTTCTTATTTGTTACCGAATTTCGAAAAAGCGTTATTTAAAAAAGCTGTTAGTAACTAATTCAAACAACAACCCATAACATTAGCAGACATTTTTTTTATTTTTTCTTTAGCACTAACACAGTTTTTATGATTTTCAAAATATAATTTTTTTGTCAAATATTGTGCTGTCGTACTGTTAAAAATCATTTAATTGATCCATACAGTCAAATGTAGTCAATCATTGCTGAAATAATTTCAAATGCATCCTTAGCTGTTGGTTCAATGTATATACTGGGTAACAGAAAGCCGTGAACACCGTTGTCAGCCAGGTGAATAGTGTAAGCAAACGGGATTCCTACCTCGAAAGTCGCGAAATAATCCGAAGAACCTGAAACCAAGACAATGCTATGACTTGTAGCATAATTTGTTTGTAAAACTCACCAGATTTTGAATCAATTAAATCGTTCATTGAATCCACTTTGTACCGAGACTTACTTCCTCTCTTTCGTAGTCCATCTGTTCCTACCATTGCCACATCCAATAGGTCATCCAACTTTTGTGATTGGAACGATGAATTCAATTTGTTTGGATATGATATAATTTGACCATATGCTTGCAGGGAAATAAATAACTAAATAGATAACAATTGAAATCAGCTATAAGAATATGTATGAAGGCATTCAAACCTTTATTTGTTTTCGATTGTCCATGAGAAATTTTGACAGAGCTCGTGTTTCCGGTTCTGAAAAGGGCGTTGGACCAGAAAAGAATTCATTGCATGGAGATTTTGAGCTTCCCTTTTTTCCCCAATTGTAGTGCCAATTGCAATCGAGATCCACACCGAAACAAATTTTTTCTGATTTTTGCTTCTTTAGCCATGTCATTGCCGAATTTATAATACCATTTGGTTTTGCTATATGCCGTGATCTGGATTTTTTCCAGAATCTATCATACTGATGACTATATTCATAACTGTCCGGATTCGAAAGAGGCATTATGTACCAAGTAGTGTTTTTTATATATTCTGTCTCTAGATTTGTGCCTAGAAATTGAACATTTTATGGTAAATATTCGAAACTTAAATGGATAATTAAGAATATAAGTTTGTTTGCTTTATTATTTATATTAAGAAATGTTCAACTCTATTTAATAAAACTAAATAAATAAAGTTTTCGGTAAATAGCTGATGTTGTATGTATTATTTGTTTATATGTTTGTATTGTATTGTACGGTATTTTTGTTGATGTCTCTTTTAAAACTATTTAACATACATTAATTTGATTCAACAAAGATTAGTCGAAATTTAAAAACAATGTTTTTGATATTTTATTGAAAATAACGGAACGAATGTAATGTTTTTTTTAATATTCATAATTTGCAAAAATATTTTATGTACCTACAAAAATGTTTTATAGTTACTAAATATAATTTATTATCTATAAAAGTCTATTTTATAAAATTCAGTAGAAAAAAAAAAACAAACCGACATCATCAATTGATAAGTGAGAAATTTGATAAATACACTTTACAAAATTATTTTCTGCTACGAGTACATTAGCAGGGCGTTGATTGTAAAATAGTTTGTATAATATTTTATAAGCAATCGCTGAATGATGTGTACGTACTAAATTTAAATGTGAAAACATTTAAAATGTGTTAAAAAACACAATAACAAAATCTTAAATTATGGAAGCAGAACGTCGTAATGAATATGCCCAGAAATGTAAACAGAAATGTGCCTGTTTTAATGCGAATCCGACAAACCGACGTCGTTTACAAGAGGAAGACGAATGCGGAGAGCAACGAACATTCGTTAGTTTTATTTGCGAAACAATTTCAGTCATAGCGTAAGTGTTTTTCAAAATATTAAAAGTTAATAAATTGCGAGAAATATTTTCAGATTCATAATATTTGGGTCTATTGTGTTTTGGTTCGCTGTAGGAGGAGTTTTGTTTGACTTTATCAAAAGACTTTATAACTCTGATCGGTAAATTCATTGCAGTTGGTTAGCACTTATTTGCGTGCTTACATCGTAATTTTATATTTTATAATTAGATGTGTTAAAATTGTCACTGGAATAGTACTTTCATTTCTTTTGGTTTCAATATCTATTCAGTGTATTGTAAATAACAAAACTGATCAAAAAGATGTATCTAATGCTAAGCAAAGTCATCTTATCAAAGGTATTGTATAAATGTATTGAACGATGCAAAGTAGTTTATTCTTTTTTTCTCTATATAAACAAAGATTTTTCGACCGATAAAGGTAAAACGCAAGAAAATAGGCAAAAAGAAATACAAGAAGGCATTAAGGTTGCAGCGCCAACCCCAAATCTACCATTACCTTTACCGCCACCACCACCACCAAACTACATGAAAATATCGTTGAAAGAAAAACATTTGGAGAATCTTAATGGCGAGACACTTGTTACAGATATAAGCAAAAAAACATTCACTCTCACCATAACGGACGAGCAGAAGAAAGAAGTTTTTCGAACTGCAAAAACTGTTTTCGTCCCCGAACTTGCATTGGAAAATACTAAACCAGCTTTAATTTTTGTATTGAAAGATATTCTACTAGAGGATTATTAACAGAAAATATCGTTAAAAATATATGAATATTTTTCTTTTATTTTTTTTCATTATTAATTCAATTGAATATTATTTCAGATTGAGCTGATTTGTACGATTTAGATTGACTGTAGGAATAGTCCATAATTGTGTTTCAATTAATGGTAAACAAATCGTCAATTACTCAACCAATGGATTCAAGATTTCTAGTAAAGCCTATTGAGACCAATGCAACATTAGAATTAAAAGAGGAAAAACTATGTTCGCTCTGTTCTGCTGTGCGTTGATCTTCTGATTGGTGGCCAAAATCAGACAAGTTTAATATTTTTCTGCGAAAAATTTCTTTCGCGAATTTGTTGACCCCCAACCTCAACAGGGTACGCCTCTTCTGTGTCAGAGGAGGGAAATTCGGTGTATACAACATATAGTGTTGGTGATAAACACAAAGGAGAAACTTTGATATAGAAATATGCTTCCTAAATGAATGCCATTGAATTTACCGCTCCTAAATCTTCTTTGATTGTACAAAATAAAACGTTTAAAATCAATAATTCAAACTATCCTACATTATGTAAATAAGTATAATTTGATGGGATCGATGTTGGAATATCAAATGAATCATCAGTGATACACCTGGTATGTAACCAAGTGTGCAATCATGCAATGTGAGTAAACAATTGTACAGCGCAACATCAGATTAATATATACTTTATGATGAATTTTCCACTTACGATTACTTTTCATTGTTTTCAGAAGTTCATTTATAATCCAAGTAGCTGCTGCCGGGGAGATCCACTCTCGTCCGTGAACGCCTGCTTCAATGAATACACTATTGGCTTGATCAGACTTCTTGTTGAGTTTTATTTTCTTCTTTGTCGTTACTTTAGCTTTGGGTTTTTTCATCTCTAACTTTACTATGACCAGAGGTCTACCCTCAAACGAGCGTCCAATATGAATCAATTCAACATATTGTGGATTTCGCAGCTGAGTCAACTCGAGATATTTGATTATGTTATCATAGTCGTAGTATCTATTCCATGACATTACAGCCTTTCCTACACCTTGTTTCTTTGGGATCATGTCATTCTGCTTAGCCTCCTCATAAGATATAACTTTCCCCACATCAAATATAAGGATCTCATGTGTGATGTCTTCAAAATTAAGAGTGCCTTGGAAATTTGCAAGCATTTTTTGTGGTATTAGCACATCGGTGAAACCTCTAAAAAGACAGGCACTTAATGAATGGAAGATACTCAAATAATTGTTTTTTAAAAACTACCTTAGCGAAGGTCCCATTAACCACTGCATACGGACGCCTTCTTCACTTCGTTTATATTCTTCCAAAAACTTGACCTGCGAATTATCAGTCGGCTTCAGACGCCATATTTGATACTTGTCGTAGGATATCTTTTTTGGTACTTCGGGGTTATCTGTTGTGGTTTCAGTGATTGGATTCAGGGTTGACGTTGAATTTACGATGTGCTGGGCCAGGAGTCCAATCCATTTATGGGGATTCTTTAGGGGTTCCGCTATTGTCAAAATTGGCGTGGGTGTTGTTGTTGTCGTTGTTGTTGTACGTTTTATTCTCGGTCTACTGCTAAACCATCCGAAAAACCATGCTACATTAAAGGGGAATATTAAGAATTAAATTCGTTAATGTTAAATGTGTTTAGAATAAACTATTATTCAAGAACCCATCTCCATTAATAAATTCTTAAAAAGTGAATAATTTTATACAGAACATCTGAATTGAGAAAATTGTGTTGGGGATCGGAAGCGAAAAAAATTAATAAAACAAATACTGCTTTAATTCTCCATTCACTCCATATTATCTCATTAATATACAGGTTTTTATTAAAATAAATATAATTTAACAAATTTCGATATTCAAGTTTATCTTTATGTTTCAGATCAATTCAGGTTTGAGTGCAGTGATAGAGAATAACATATATTCTGTCGGTTGACGGAATCAGGATAACTTTTTCAAGTAACTCCTTTAACAATCTCATATCCCAATCTATGATTGAACTTGGCTTCGTCTTTGTTAATTTCATCGTGTAAAGATGGACATTTATATTATTTGTTATAGTTGTTGACACTTTTTTTGTTGGAGGTTGGGATACACTGCACTGGAGCGCCCAGACCTAAAAACAGGTCCACTACATAACCAGGCAGTAATGTTCATGTAGTTTCTTGGTTTTCCGAAGAAAAACCAGCAAACGCAACTGTTATAAAGAGCTTAAGATTAAACCTTACACCACGTCAGCGCCAAACAGCCACCACCAGATACGAGAAAAAGTGGTACATTGACAGAGGAAGTGCTCTGAATTCCCTTCAACTTCTCTACAGGAGTGGCAAATGGTGCAATTACTAAGCCCGAGCAGATTTAGGTGCTTCGCAAAGGTGAAGTGCCCCTTTTGTACGCCAACAAGTCTTCTGCACTTTTTTCTGTCTAGAGATATCAGAAAACCCGCAGACTCATTCACTTGATCAGCCTGCATTCTGAAAAGTCATGTCATCTTTGGTTGTGCTGTTGGGAGACCCAACCGTCGACGGAAGTCCTTACAAAGGATGCGGGTAGTCCCAAGGTGTATTCGAGCTCAACGAATGAATCTTTTGAAATTTTCCTAGCAAGTTCATCGACAATCTCGTTTCCCATGATACCGTGGTGTCAAGTCTTAGCGAATTTAGTCTGTTGATCAAATTAAGGGAAGACTTGCATTCCCGGACTATCTAGAAAGTGGTTAAAGGGATGAATAAGGCCTTCAGTTTAGCTGTCGCTACAGACGCAAATACTTCGCCCCATCCACCTATTCTTCACAATAAAATTAATAATAGGTGGATACTTCGCCCCATCCACCTATTCTTCACAATAAAGTTAATAATAATAATAATAATTGTTGGCGCTACAGTCCAAAGGGGGACCAGGGCCTAGCTTGCTCATTAACTGCCCGTGTTGTGCGCGCTACTGTTCTCTCACGAGTAGAAGGGACCTACAGTTTTTTACCGACTCCGAACGGCGAAATTTAAGAAGCTTTCTTAGACAGTTATTACTCTTTGAGTGTTGTCAGCAGCTCGAAAGATGTGGTGCCGTGAAAAATTAGAAAAATTGGTGTTGAGCTGGGAATCGAACCTACACCCTTAGGCGTGTGAGCGTCGCACTCTACCCACTACGCCACGGCGGCCACAATAAAGTTAGTGGTCATTAAGATCACAAACGTTTGCGCCTGGAAGACCGACCCGAAATTACCTGAAGTCTAATGTTGTCGTTTTCCACGAAGGCCCTATCTTCCAACCCCTCCGTCGTTTTGGGGTCGTCCGTGAAGATACGACTACATTCACTTAAATTTCATTAAATTCCTACGACCGACCAGTGACAGCAATCACTGTGTCTCAACCTACAAACAAAAAATGTATTAGCATACTCCAAAAGAAGAGAGTATTCCATAAGGGGACCAGGACCCTACTTTTTTAGCAAATGGTTTTTGTTAACGATTATAAGGGATCTACATTTTTTGTCGACTGCGAAAGTTAAAATTTGAGAAGCTTTTCTGTTGTTAAACAGTATGAGTTAAGTATCAGCGTCTTGAGAGGGGTAAAAGGAAAGAAAGGTGATCAGTCCAGGAAACTTAAATTTATCCATACAAAATATTGGTAGATATTAGAAAGTATTTACTTTAAATGTATATTTCGTACAAATTTAACCCGATTGGAAAAAGATGATGACGAAAGTTGGTTAAGTTTTAATAGTAAATTCGCAACGACAATATTAAGGTTTATCTTTATAACAAATAGCTTACAACCATCTTTTAATTAGTTGGTCTTAGTTGATGGACCATTTAAGATGGTCATTAACTTAAGTAAATTGAAATATAAGAAAACAGTGCAATATTGTAATACCATCAAATTAACGTTAAAAAATAGAAAAAAAAAGTAAATGAAAATTTAAACCAACACTAATATATAAAATATATTTAAGAGAAAGTTAAGGAAAAATTAGCAAAATTAGTTGGTATAAGGTTTTATGTCTTTTACAATTTTTCAGCACAGAACTATTAAATGAAGTCCATGCTCCTATACCTGTATTGAAAAATTTGCCATTATGTAAGAAAGAATTAAGTCTACTGAAGAATGTATTATAATTTTATAAAAAGAATTGTTTAAATCATATTACAGATGTGATGAAATACTTTTATGAAAATGGTGTAGTATAGCTCGTAATTTTAATTGTAAAACAAAAAGGAGTGATACAGCGCGTGAAAAAGTAAGCGTCTATCAACCTGTTATCAATCTAAAAAAATTTAAAGTACCGTTTATTATTTTTAAGTCAATTCTAATTACTTTCCTGAATCTAAAATATTAATTTATTAACTAATGAAAATCAATGCTTAACAATTATTCTGTTAATAGTGCAATTTGTACACATGTAAGTAGCTTTCTGCAACTTTCAAGTGTACACAATTGTAATTATACACAAGGAAATTGATGATGAAACTCTCACCCGTTTCAAGCCAAATATACCTGGCTTTGAAGCGGGTCACTACCTGTCTTAAGTAGTATTAAGGTGAGGATGAGCTGAATAAATTTTAAAGTGCGTTTCACTCAACCCACAAATAAATTAAATTAGCTCGAACTTACGATCACTTTCTTCTTCTTCTTCAGGTGTTGGCGTCCTCACATCGTGTCCAAACCATGACTCCAGCCAACCAGGTTCGTCTTCAGCTGGTGGCGGCGGAGTAGTGCTCACATTACGACGCTTTCTGAATCCAAACCAAGATCCCAACCATGATCCAAAAGAATTCCCCTTATCAGCCGACGACAAATTCTCTTCCCCTTGTATCTCATTGGTGCCACTATTGTAAACGGTGTACTGAGGATATTTTGGCTTACGGTTGTTATTGCTCTCTAACTGCGTTTCTTTGCTGAACATCAATGAGGCCCTATCAAGTATGCCATCCATTAGCCATTGCACTGGCATGAATAAGCCTCGAAATAACCCTAACACATTATCATCGTTTTCACTATCGTAGTCATCATCGTAGTCGTCGTACTCATCATTGTACGGCCTTCTTCGCTTAATTCGTTTTTTAGAATTCTCATTCGGATGGTATTTATCGTCTCCTTGATGCATCGGCTCTGGCAGACTATAGTCGTACAAATTTTCCTCCAGGCCCTCTTTTTCCTCCGACGATTCATCAGATTCATCATCGTCACTGTCATCCAAGTCTGACTGGTCATCACCGTAACCTACACCATCAAAACCGTAATAATCTTCATACTCCTCATCGTCGACTGTTTCCTTTGCTGCTGGAGGTTTATTACACGGAGGACTTGAGGCCTTCTGCGGTGGTTTGGTGTGTGCATTTTCTTCAATGGAATTTTTCGGGGTTCTTGTTTTTGATGGCGGTTCGAGGAACTCACTTGTGACTTGAATTTGAGTTGAAAGAATTTTCTTTGGTTCATCCACTAAACTTGTTGAATTCTGGGGGGTTGTTAATGATTTTTCAACTTTCCTATTTGACTTGTTTTCTGTAAAATCTAATGACCTGCGGACTAACTTATGTATCACTCCTTTGGAGGATTGCGGCTTGCGGCTGCTTTTGACAAATGTAGAATTTGCTCGAAGTTCATTAAATGGTGAACTGCTAAAAATGGATGAAGTTTGGACTTTGTTCGGCTTTTCCAATTGTGTATCAAGTGAGGGGAGAGGTTCTGAAGCATGTGTGTGATTGTTTTGGACTTTCTTCCTTTTTTGTAAGGATTTTCTTTTTTTCGCTTTTCGATGGCGATTCTTGCGTTTCCTTACCCCATTAACTTGTGTTTGATTTGCTTCAACTATGAGTTTAGTTTTGACTTTTACTGGCCGATCGTCGTTCTTTCCACCACTGAATTTAATTATCTCAGGCTTTCCCTGTTGTACGCACTTTGATTCATAACTCTTCTGCAGTAAGTACAAGTCTCGTTCATACTGCTCTTTACTGACAAATATCGGTATGCTACCATTTCCGCTTGAAACGTTCTTATGATCTCGATCCACACCAACTTCCGTTATGGCGTACACTATCCCAGTTGTGAGATTTGTAAAGTAAATGGGAAAGATCGAATGATTGTGAAAATTGAATGTTTCATTAGAAAAAGAATTAACACTGATTTCCGCTACACTTTCACTAGGAAGGGCAACTGTGTCATTTTCTATCTCAGCATATCCTAGGAACTTGTTTTTGTTTTCACTTGCACTATCGATAAGAGACGGACGTAGTTCAGGATCACTGTCTCTGGGTTTGTGCATGTTGAATTTTGGTGAAAATGTTCTTGTATTCTTTTCCTTCCATAAAAGGTCACGTGTCCAAGTTTTCTCCCGCATTTGACTATCGAACTCTTCTGAGCTCGGATGGTATCCATATTCGTAGGATTCAACGGAATACACAAAAATCAAATACCAACAACCGAAAACTATTGACAACATTTTATCTCACTGTTTGCTGCGTATGTTTACCGCGCGACGATTCAAATGCAAATAAAACCTGCTACAGAGTTTTCCACACAGATAGACGGATTAAACCAAGCATCGCAAATTGATTGCACTGTGTAGATGTTGCTTTTACCTTTCTCTTCTTTTCCCGTGGAAGAACACATAAGTCATATCCGTCCACCATCTGGGAGTCGGCAACGTGCAGAAGGAACTCTCCCTCCGAAGATGTGTTTGCGACAATATGAGAACCAGACCCAAAACAACGCAACAACTGGAAAGATATTTTTATTTGATATCCATCACTTAAAGCATGATGACTATGTAATTATTCGAGTTACCGGTGAACCGTTTAACCGATATTATTAATGCACTGTACTCGACTCTTTCTTTGTAGTGAGTACTCAATGAAGTGAGCAAGGACTGTCACGGCACATCAGATTACAGTTCAAATTGGCGTAATGGGAAAATCTCTGTGGCCAGTCCCCCTCTTCATGCTCTGAATATGAACTTGAACTTGTTGCTCTTTTACACTTCCGTTGCTGCAGGTATCTACAAAGTACTCGTGCATAATGATACTGGTTGCCTTGTGGATTTTCTTTAAATGAACCAACAGAAACGTTTATACGCTTCAGCAATGTCAACCGCTTCCGTTCGTAGGGTTGTGGATGGAATTTGGCAAAGCCCAAAAGAAAGTTGAGAGATTCTTAATGTTCCCCTGGATGTGTAGAAAGTGAAAACTTAAAACAATTTCGAACAATTAAGATGTCTCCAGCAACCTCCTAGAGTTATTATAACTTTTACTTGGCTATTACAATGATGCTGATCTCCATACTGCACTCAGCACTTTAGAATTCACGATCAGTTGGTAAATGTAACAGTAAGGCTTAAAGTTAAAAATGTTAAAATAAAATTGATTAGAGTGCAATTCATGTATGTAAGCCAGACTGTAAACATATAAGTATATGTTTGCGTTTAGCTGACATTTTAAAGTAAAGAGTATACATGCGGGCCATTTATTCTACCTTCACTTGAAGATATAATTACAAGCTAAAGCAATTTATTTTTTGCAATTAGCATCGAAGTGTGTTTATCACTCTGTTTTCCTCGTCTTAAGCCATTAAGTTTATTTTTTGGGAATCCTTTTAAACGGATATGCAATTGAAGTATCTACCAACATTAAATAAAGGATATAACATGTTCTAGGATGTGGTCTCTTTTTGACCATACTGTGTTGAGGAATGTGATGTACTTATAGCAATGAAAATCTTCACGCAATCGTTGTGAACAACTTGTAGAGAGTAAAGTCTTAAGGCGATAAGAAGTTGTAGCATAATTGTAAAATCAGAGTGTAGTTGTTACATTTCTTTGAGTATTAACGCATTTCATACTTTCTTTCTGTGTCAATCCATCAAAGTCGAAGTGAAGACATTCACAATTCTGTGTAGTTAACTGCAATCAATCAGTGCGAAAGCACTATTAAGTATGTAATGTAGAAACGCATTTATTGAATCCTTAATTAAAGACTTTCGAGTGCAAAGTTAATTTTGCAAATTTGTTTTCTTTTGTTTTTGTCTTGCTACAACCCTAGACTTTTTACACTTGAGCATTTACTTATTGAAGTCTTTTACGAAGGTCGTTTTGACTTTTTACTTACACATAAATTAACTGGATTAAGATATCCAAGGAAAAGTAAGTATATGTTAAAGATTGAAATCTCATGCTAACATTATTCAAGTTTCTAGATGTCTAGTCATAGAAACCAAATTTTGACCACTTGTTTTGAATCAACTTTCTGAAGGTATTTAAGACACCGAATGATATCAACAACAGAAAAAAAAATTAATCGATGAGTGAAATCAAAGTACAAGTACAAAATATTTGTTTTAGGAAGAACGTAAAATATGTTTTAAAGAAAAAAATTTATTATATTTAAATGCTATACCCGAGATGTGGAAAATTTAAATATAATTATCTCCATTAATCACTTTGCATGTGTTACCTTATAATAATTGTTTGGCGCGACAGTCCATAGGTGGACCAGGGCCTACCTTGCTCATCAAACTACTCGTGTTGTGCGCGCTACTGTTCTCTCACGAGTAGAAGGGACCTACAGTCTTTTGCTGACTCCGAACGACGAAATTTGAGAAGATATTGCAAGGTCGTCATGTGACCTATCGTGAGATTGAGACAACCTTAGGCATTAGTGGAACCAGCATACATTCAATATTGCATGAACATCTGACCGTCAAAAAAATTTGTTCGCGTTGGATCCCACACAATTTGTCAATCGCTCAAAAAAAGGCTCGTGTCGATTGGTCGAAAGAAATGCTCCAAAAGTACAATCGCGGTGCCTCGAAACACGTTTATGATATTGTAACAGGTGATGAATCGTGGATTTACGCGTATGAGCCTGAAAGTAAACAGCAGTCGACTGTATGGGTGTTTCAAATTGAGCCAAATCCAACAAAAGTTGCTCGCGTACGATGCACTTCTTAGCAAATGGTCGCCTGTTTTTTCGCAAAAACTGGACATGTCGCAACCTTATAACTAGAACAACGTAGAACAGTTAATTCTGAGTGGTACACAACCATTTGTTTGCCAGTTGTCTTCCAAGAAATCAGGAAAACCAACCGCCGAAGACGGATCACTCTTCGCCACGACAATGCGAGCTCTCACACATCGGCTTAAACAACTGCATTTTTGAGCACTCAAAACATCGATTTGATGAGTCATCCGCCGTATAGTCCTGACTTGGTACCGAATGACTTCTTTTTATTCCCGTACGTAAAAAATTAAATGACAGGTCAACGTTTTTCGACACCTGAAGAAGCGGTTGATGCGTTCAGAATTCATGTTTTGGATATACCTCAATCAGAGTGGCAAAAGTGCTTCGACAGTTGGTTTAAACGCATGCAAAAGTGTATAGATCTCAATGGGGAATATTTTGAAAAACAATAAAGCTATTTTCGATAATTAATATTTGTTTTTGCTCTCTAATCCTGAAATATAAAAGGCAACCTAAACCTACATCAATTTTTTACATTTTAAAAATAGTTTTAGTGTTCAACTAACGTAAGGTTTTGATGTTTATTCTTCCTCACCATATATTTAAAACATTACTCAATGAGTCCTGGGAGTGACATATATGGGGCACCACTAACAAAAAATCCATATTATCTTTTGGAAGTACAAACATACATTCATGTCAGTCCCCGGAAATATTGAGCGATGTTTTATTGAAGATTCATTATTTTAAACTTTTCTTAAACTTAACTTAGACGCACAATTTTACAGAAATACAAAATAAATAGGCAGTTAAGTTATCGGCCCTCAACCACCTGTTGTCTAACTGACTAGTGTGTGATTTTTATCAATGCGTGCTATTTTGTTAAGCTAATAATAAACGTTTCATTTTCTATTGGCATATGAAACCTTAGCACTACGTTTACTTGTTTTCTTATTTTTAAATTTACATTTAAGTTAAGTACCCACTTGTTGCAGACTGATTTGCTCCCAGCTGGCACTCCACACCGAGCCCACCTATAATTGAATGCATGTACACAAGACCAGATTTCTTTACTACGAGTATACCGACACCCATTGTTTTGCCTCCGAATCACACATAGAATGAACGACAACAAAAATAAAATACTCTTTCTTCAATTTAATTCATAAATATACCACTGCCGCGAGAGAGAAGCGACAAATGCTTAAATGATTCAATATCGAAGTCAGTCAGTCTCAAAGGTGTTGTCCGCCCGTATAGACACTCATAATAAATTCTTATATTCATTGAACGTCGCGTGCATTGCTAAAAAACTTAATGATCGCCTTGTAGAAACGATTAATAATATAAAAAACGCTATTCTCAAGTAAATGTTTTAAGTGATTAAAATAAGATAATGCTGTAAGCGAAATTTTGTAAAATTGGAAACGTGTGGCATCCGTTTCTTACATATATGTATAGTAAAGAAAGAAAAACCAGTTTTGAAAAATTAATTCGTGAACTTTTCGCAGTGAAGTAAAGACTCGTGTAAGTTAATGTCGCTGTGGTTTGAATACGATACTTTATCTTCTGATTTTGTCAACAAAGTTAGTTTATTTTGAGCATATTTTCTTTTAGATGTGTAAATATATATATTTTTTTGATTTTCGGCCAATAGAATGTTGTCTTACTAGAAAAATGTGTGCTCTCAATGCGTAGCAGCACAATTCTACCTGAATTCAGCAATACTTTGCAGAATGCATGTTCTTAAAGCATGAAATAAATGTGTCTTACGATCCGCTGCCTTGGTTAACAAGATCAAACACATGCAGATCAGTTACTCTCCTATCTGCTTAAATTTTTTTACACCGTACTACAGGGTCTAGACAGCGTTTATCTTTATTGATTAAGATTTTATGAGGTAATAAGAAGATAGGAGAGTATGCAATACTGTACGCAATTCCGTGAATGACTATCGACTAGATTTTAGGGTGAATGTTGAACCCAATGCTTAAAAGTGTGTACGGTAATCAAACATTTTGCTTTCCATTCAAAATTCCTTAGCTGAACGCAGGTAAAAAAAAACACAGCATATGAGTATAATCAGTGTGAATTATATTCATCTTGTGCAGTATGACATTTTTTGCTGAGACAGTGACATTTCAATTCACTCGTGCACTGCGCCCTACTTATCACTTCGTCTAAAGTGTGTATAGAGTATTGGATACAAATTCAATGCGTGCATTTCCGTCGCATGGTGTACGTAGCGCCACAAGACACTAAACGCATTTCTTGAAGCCAAAACTCATGGCGCGCCAATTTACAAGTGTTTGTGGTTTATTTCTGTCCGTTGTATGCCGTCCAAGGCAATGCTGGTACTTTTCCATTCAGTGATCTTTAAGGGCTTAGATTATTTTTTTTATTCTTTCCTATGTTCTCCGTGCTCAATAAAACTCATGCCGAAGTTGCGTGAAATGGATGTCAGTGAATTGTTACTAATTGACCAGATACAAGATCGTTATTCTCAAGTGCAAGTGCACTGAATGTAATGAAACATTCCTTAACAAATGTGTCTGTATTCCAATAAAACTTCACAATAAAAACGTGCTATATACGCATGGGTGCTTCTCATAGAATTGAAGGTGCTGTTTGTCAATTGACTTGGATTGTGTCCTCCTGGGTCATGTGCTTCTGGTACAATATGAATTAATTTTTATTCTCGTTTTGCTTTCGTGTGAGTCAACACTTGTCACACTTTTTAGTCTGTATTTTATTTCGATGAACAAAACATTCAGCAATGTTTGACCTTTTATAAGAACAGTAGCCTCGAAATTGTTTCTTTGAAGCAAAACAATTCGAGTAATGCTAAACAGTCGCGCGCCAAAATTTGCTGTTAGAAATTTACTTCTACAACCTATGAAGTAAAAATAAACATCAACATAGCCTTAGTGTCAACATTCAACTCAGACGTGAGGTCATACTACATGTTTTTCAAACCAAAATAAATTTTTACGAAATATTTAAAATCTGTTTGCCATCATTGAGATTGTTATAGGAGCTGATGCTCATATTAATCTAGGGTGTATGAGGATAAATATTATCATTTGTCAACGAATTCCCTACATAGCATTCAACCATGTCATGAGATGAATTTTTTAACTAAAAGAAGATTAGAACTGAAGTACATTGAACTGTTTGCGCAGCACAGGTTGAAGATTAAAACATTTGCAAAATAACGATATGTACCTATCAATCAGTACTCTAGTTAGAACCCAAAACTGAGAAGGAAGGGGAGATTTTTAATTCAGGGAATTACGTGCTCGCTACGTCCATTCGTAGGAAAGGCCATTCTTCGCTCTTCCAGTAAAGTGCGTAAAAGTGAAATAAATAAATTAATAATGTTAAATTGGCGAAGTTAAATCAAGTTACGGTACATCAATTATGTTTGAAATAAATTATGGATGTGTGAATTTTTGAAGACGCGAAGAAATAATTTTAAGAACATTCGTTTGCTGTGATTGTATATGTAAAACCTTACATAACCTAAAATTGTAATTTGCGTCTAACAAGCATTAAAAGCGAGAGAGTAGTTACAAACGCAACGAAACAGCCTCCCAAGAGAGTATGATTATTGAACAATGCATATGCATTCCAAATAAGTATTAGACACTTCATTGTATTTTAGACCTCAATGACTTTGTTTCTCTTACTTGTTTGCTCAAAACCAAGTTCAACCAGTAGTCATTCAATTAAAAAATACACCAACAAAGGGGTGCATATCATTAAATCTAATTTATATTGATTTACATATTTATAAATTAATTGAAAGGCTTGTACACAACTTATAAGTAACGTCTACAAAATAGAGTCATCGCAAGCACTTTATACTTTACTCGTCACGTGTTAGAAACAATATAGTGAGCATGCAATCATGTCCATCACGTTGTTGTCACGAAGTGGTTGCTGTGTTGGAAGGGAATTGTATGGATTTTATTAATTGATCTCAGTCAAAACGTTTAAGAAATTGCGTTTACATATTTATATAATACACTTGTATAAACTATTCTCGAATAAAGCAATATGCGTGAAAATAAATGAGAAATGTTGGATAAGTGATTTATCGTGTAAAATGTTGTTTTATTCGCATATGACTTAAGGAGTAGAATTCTCAATAAAATTATCCTAAAATTCAACATACCAGGTATACCGGTATGAGCGTTAAGATACAAATGTCTCGATAGGGAACATTTGTTGTGAACGAGCCCTTATTATTTTTGTTTGTTTGCTATGACATCTTTGAAAAATATTTAGTATACATCAAGTCATTGAACAGACAACAACATATTTTTTCATCGTGTTAAAAATGTCGAATTTCGTACCAGAAAATATCTCAGACTATTTAATAATTATTTCAAAAGTTTGTTGCTAACATACTTTCGCAATTTTAAGAAGAAAATGAATCAGAGTAGATTTAATTAAGATCTAAATTTATTCTAAGTTACCGCCGCAGTTAACCACAGCTGTAGTAAAATCTTTTATTAAATGAACAAGCGCTACATATGCTATCAAAAAAAAAAAAGTTGAAAAAATGTCGTCCCAATATATTAAGCCTGAATAGAAAATTAATAGCAATAAAGGACAAGTAAAAGTATATTGAAAGGATTAAAGTTCAATATAAACTCCGAATCACAGTTTCTGTTTTTTCGCGTTTACGAATTGACAATAAAACGGGCTTACCAAGAAAATGAACTGACTGAGGATACAAAGCTTATTTCATACAAACAAAGTTCATACTCATCCCATAGTGCATCTCTGTGTGACATAGTTTCCAAGAAAAACTATGGAGAAACGTACATTTAAGGGATAGATACTACTCGAATTAACTTACAGTAATTACATGGTGGCAGCCGTGGCGTAGTGGGTAGAGTGCGACGTTCACACGCAGAAGGTCTAGGTTTGATTCCCGGCTGAACACCTCGAATTTTTCACGACACCATCTCTTTCGAGTTGCTGACAACACTCAAAGAGTAATTACTGTCTAAGAAAGCTTCCCAAACTTCGCCGTTCGGAGTCGGCAAAAAACTGTAGGTCCCTTTTACTCGTGAGAGAACAATAGCGCGCACAACACGAGTAGTTGATGAGTAAGCTAGGTCCTAGTATTATTATTATATATATATATACTCTTATTATTATTATTACTAATATGGATGCCAATTAACAATCATGCGCCATGCACACAAAAAATTGCAACTCACTAAACTTAATTATCAAGAACTGAATTATCAAGAGGTGAATTCATCAACTAATGGAAACCTATACCTTTGAGCCCATAACATGTTGTATAAGATAATTTTTTTTGAAATGAATTAATATGTAATGCTTATGAAAAATATAGTGTTTATTGGTTGGACTACTCGAGCTAACGCCCACATCCTAAACACTTAAATACATCAGTTTATTTTGCCTAATTAACAAAGAGGATACAAAATATGTTTATATATATGTTTTAGTATCCATTAGGAAGCTTTAAAGTTTAAAACTTTTCTATAAAGCCCTTAATTAATTTCTTGTTTAATTTTGCAGTAAATCAGAAAAAATGGATGAACCAAGAGATATGGAAAAACCAGAGAGTAGAACCTCTCCAGAAAATAAGAAAGGCGAGCATCCAACTTCGTAAGTTCATTCTAGTTTTGTTAATGCAATCAATTTAGAATATCGATAATTTTCTTGCAGTTATCTAGAAACACTTATTCATCTCTTTAAAGGCAATATTGGACCGGGACTTTTTGCAATGGGTGATGCCTTTAAGAACGGTGGACTTATTGTAGCCCCGATACTAACAGTAATCATCGCATTTATCTGTGTTCACTGTCAACATCAACTGTTGCGCTGTGCCGAAAAGGCTAGAGTTAGTACTGAGGCTGAAAAGTGCCCAGACTACGCAGACACAGTTGGTCAGTGCTTTGAAATAGGACCGCCAAAACTACGTAGTTGGTCATCGCGAATGCGAACCGTTGTCAACATATTCATCTGTGTTACTCAACTTGGATTCTGTTGCATTTACTTTGTCTTCATAAGCTCAAACCTTGAACAGGTATGACGATGCTGTGAAGCCATGGTCTCATATAATTTTACCACTTTTTTTTCGAACGTTCTCTACAGATCCTTCTTCACCACGGTATCTTTTGGAATGTGCACCTTATTATGATGTTTGCTTTTATACCAATCTTGCTGACTTCTTTGATTACGAATCTCAAATATTTGGCTCCGGTTTCATTGATTGCGAATATTTGCATGATATCTGGGCTGGTTGTGACAATGTACTTCGCATTTAAGGGAGGCCTACCGTCGCCATCCGAGCGTCATTACTACACAAATAGAAGTCAAATGGCGTTGTATTTTGGAACAGCTTTATTTGCATTCGAAGGCATTGCACTTGTACTACCGTTGAAAAATGCAATGCTTAAAGGGACATCATTTGACAGAAAGCTCGGGGTTTTGAATGTTGGAATGGTGCTAGTTTCATTTGCATTCATTTTTGCTGGATTCTTTGGATACTTGAAGTGGGGAGAGGGTGTCCGGGGAAGCTTAACTCTCAACTTGGGAAAGAGTTGGTATGGTAACTTTTTACAAGCATTTGACTTTAGTTTCAAGACTTTTTTTTACAGGATTGCACAAAGTGTCCAGATAATGGTTTCGATGGGAGTTCTTCTTGGTTATCCATTGCAATTTTTCATCGCTATACAAATCATGCTGCCGTCAGCTATGAAAATATTTAAATTCGAGAAAAAACCATTCGCAGGGGAACTTGTTTTTAGAACAATGGTTGTCCTGATTACATGTAAGTATTGTAGTTTCTCTGTTTTTGAAGAGTATATAAAAGTTCCTATTTTTAATAGTTGCCATTGCCCAATTGGTTCCAAAGTTAAGTCTTTTCATCTCGCTCATTGGTGCCCTGTGTTCAACGGCTCTTGCCCTCGTTTTCCCACCTCTTATTGAATTAATTGTGCGAACAGAAAACTCGAAAGGACCTGGTGTGTTCGTTTTTATAAAGAACATTCTTATTCTCTTGCTCGCATTGGTTGGGTTTTCTACTGGAACATACGAAAGTGTTTCAGCTATTCTTAAGGAATTTGATTTGTTTTAATATAACCAAAAATGTTTTTATAAGTTAACTTATGTTTAAGGATTAATTTAAAAACGAAAAAAATTCGAATTGACAGAAACACTCATATGGAGTATTCTATCTAATAAAATAAGTGCCTTATTTTAAAGTATTTTGTATAAGAAATGGTTTAACAACTTAAAGAGGAAATGTATATTTATTGAAGTCATAAGAACTGTTTTATAGTAAACATATTTTGTTTTAATGAAATACTAAATTAAAATTACTTTCATGAAAGCAATTGTACACTATTTAATCATGTAAACGACTAAAGATGTAAAATCAAAAACAAACTTAAACTTTTTTAGATTCTCATTAAAAATTTCTTACAAATTTCTTATCTTTTATTTAAATCAACAACTTTATGGGCAATGAGCCCAAGCTTAGCTTTAAATATTCCCAAAGACTTTACAAAAGCCTATTAAATTTAATGCATTACTCGGAACAATTACAAAAAGAAAAACTAAAAAGTTGACACATCCAAACCGAGTAATACCCAACCCCAACATATGCTGTTTTACTGTTTTTATTTTCAACTTAACTCCATTTGATCGGAAGCTCGCTACAAGCGCACACAAAACAAAATATAAATTCTCAATTACTCTAAACCGGTTGCATGGTTATTTTTCTATAATCAAATTTTTAACAAACCAGTTTTTGTACATAGTGAAGGTTAACGAGGTGAATACCCTGCGAACTTCAAACGTGAATTACTTAAGCTTGATTTTATGCAAGTGTGCTGCAATATGTAAAAAAAAGCAAGGTTTAGTAAGTCTTGAGTCAGGGCAAAGCTTATTTGAACATTTTAAATAAAAGGAATTTTACAAATTGTTATCGAACAGATTAGTATGAAAGAATAAAATTATCAACTTTGTAAAAATTTGTTTGGTGCAGTGAATAATGATAGTACTTATTGGTGTAAAGAAGGCATTCAATTTAAGCAATATTAAATTTTCACACAAATAACCCTTTTTATTTAAGGAATTCATAATAAATTCTTCCCAAAAAGGTTAACAAGCCCTGATTTTTTAAAAATGTTACTTTATGTTCAGTTAACTGTGGTAAGCTGAATGACTGCTTATATAGCAAGATAATCTCCAACGGTGCTTCTCAAATCAAAATGTAAACTTGGTGTCGTGCACGCTGTGTCTGTAAAATATTTTTCTTTTGTACATATTTAGTTTATAATAATCACAAACCATGGATAAGAAAACCGATGAAATAGATCTTAAAACCAGACGTGTAACTCCAAAGGATGCGGAGGCAGCAAAAGAAGACATTCGTCAGCATACTACCTCGTAAGATTTGTGCTATGAAAAAAACAAACAGATTTAGTTAAAACGTTATGTGTTAAGTTACACAGAAACAGCAATCCACCTCTTTAAAGGCAGTGTTGGAGCTGGTCTATTTGCTATGGGCGATGCATTCAAAAATGGAGGAATCATTGGAGCTGCAATCCTACTGCCCGCAATCGCCATCATATGTGTTCACTGTGAGCAATTACTAATAAAAGCTTCAGAGAAAGCTGTAGCAGCCACTGAGGGAGCAACATTTTACGACTATCCAGAAACAGTTGAAAGATGTTTCGAATTGGGCCCGAAGAGATTTCGTGGCGCTGCAAAACTCATGCGCGTTATAGTGGAAATTTTTCTTTTTGTGACTCAATTTGGTTTTTGTTCAATTTACTTTGTGTTCATAGGAGAAAACCTGCTGCAAATTTTCCAACAAAATGGTATTGATTTGGACATTAATATAGCGATGACGATATCGCTGGTAGCTGTGATACTACCCTCGCTTATTACAAATCTAAAGTATCTTGCACCGATTTCAATGATTGCTAGTATTTCACTTTTATTGGGTATTGTGGCAACATTGACGTTTGCAATTATATCGGGCTTGCCATCACCGAATGATCGTCATCATTTTACCAATAGCTCAAAAATGGCATTGTTTTTCGGTACGGCGATATTCTCTTACGAAGGTGTTGCACTAATATTGCCACTCCGAAACGCCATGAAGAAACCTAAGAACTTTAACAGTCGATTCGGGGTGCTCAACGTGACTCTTGTTTTTATTACGGCACTTTTTATATTCACTGGCTTCATTGGATATCTTAAATGGGGCGAACATGTACGTGGAAGTCTGACTCTCAATTTGGATGTCACTGATTGGTACGTAATTTGAAAAATGTTTAAAGTTTCTCAAAGTTCAATTTTTGTAGGAAATCACAAGTTGTTAAGTTTATTGCGGCCGTTGGAGTATTTTTTGGATATCCTTTACAATTTTACATTCTTATCCAAGTGATATGGCCTAGCATGAAAGACTCTAGACTTGCCAAGCGATATACACTCTCAGTTGAACTTCTGTTAAGGGCTGTCCTGGTTTTGTTCACATGTATGTCAAGGTTTTAAAAATGATATGTTGGTTAAGGAGTTTTAAATGAATTTAAATTATTTTTCAGTTGCTGTTGCCGTTGTGGTTCCACATTTGGGACTCTTCATTTCACTTATTGGAGCACTATGCTCGACTTCTCTATCACTTTTAATTCCGGTGATTGTAGATTTCATTAATAGATTTCAAGAACCAAGTTCCTTAAGTATACTTACCTACATAAAAAATATTCTTATCTTGCTCCTGGCAATTCTGGGTATTGTAACTGGAACTTATCAGAGTGTTACCGAAATTATTAATCAATTTAATTTGTGATATATATATATATGTTTGTTTGTTGCATTTTTTACCAGTGGTTCATTTGTACATTCAATTATTAACTAAGACCTAAGCTTTCCGTTTTATTGTATAGATTATATTTCGTTGTACATACTTGCTTATGCATACTTGTTAATATACTAACACTATTAAAAAAAAAGATTAATTGATCACATCTCATCTTTGATTTCTGACCGCTAGATTTGAATATAAACGAACGTTTGATTAATGCAGATGTTTTCTAGCTCTAAGTTAAGCATTTTGTATGTACTGTACATGCGAAATTGAAATAACAGGTAATCTATTACATTCTTCAACTTCCATACATGTGCCCACAGATGTCAAAATTTTGCTAGGTAAAGCATTTAACGAGTGTTGCAAGGAATAAAAAGTGATTGGTCTTACACATCGCATTATAATATTTTATAGATTCAAAGGATTTTCAATAAAGCTATAATGAAACAAGTACATAAATCATCAAAGAAAGAACTTAAAAAGGCAAAAACAAAAATTATTGAGGAGGACAGTCACGTAAATAGTATAAAAAATGAACACAACACAGAAGGGAATGATTGTAAAATCAGTGACCAAGAGTCCCTGCCCCACTCTCAGGGGAGTGAAGATTCCGAAGATGAGATCGAGCCGCCAACAAAAATAAAAAAGAAGAGAAAGAAAGGAATTATTTACGTATCAAATATTCCGAAACACATGAATGTTACACGAATTCGCGAGATTCTCGGTAACTATGGTGAGATTGGTCGTGTGTTCCTGCAACCGGAAAAAGCGCCTGGTAATAGTGTATATATAAAACTGTTTCTAAATACTAATTTAGTATTTTGTCTACAGTAAGTAATAAGAAGAAAAGTCGAAAGCGCTTATCCCGCCACTTCACGGAAGGTTGGGTTGAATTCAAAAGCAAACGCGTTGCCAAACAAATAGTGGAATTTCTTAACAACAAGCAGATATCAACGAGAAAAAAATCACAGTTCTATGACTCATTATGGAGCATGAAGTACCTGCCGCGGTTCAAGTGGGTCCACCTGACGGAGCGTATGAACTACGAGCAAGCAGTGCACAAACAGCGACTGATGAACGAAGTCTCTCAGGCAAGAAAAGAGACTTCGTTCTTCCAAAACAACCTGGATAAGAGTGAATTTATTAAGAAAAAGAACAAAACAAACAATAAAGAGACTTGAAAGTTCACGGCAAAAAAAAAACAAATGGCATTTTATTTATTGCTAGGTGTTTGCTTCATCCGAGGTTCGCTGACCGTGCTGTGTGATGGCGTGCTCTACATTCATGTATGTTGGTGTTTGTATTTGGCGGTGTGATCAAAACAAAGACAATATCGAGATTTAACCTACTTCACACAGTCAAACAATTTCCGATCAACTTTCGCGCTAATCAATTACATATCCTATCGTTTAGTATTCTGTGTGAATTATTTCACTAGCCCACCAGAAAAATGGAGCACCATTCAGACAATTTTAGGTCAAACTACAGAGGGAAAACTGTGGCTGTACGAAAACGCATTTGCACCCTGCATACATGCGAATTACTGCAGCCACACCCAGAAAAAGCGAACAACTTCACCCAAAAAAAAGGATCAACAGGCACTTCAGCCAAGGTTATACCAAGCCCTCACATCCCTCTCCCCACCCGACACCTACCCTCTTTGAAATGTCAAAACCGCAGCGTTCATTTTTTATTTATTTATTTTGAATATTTCACAATTGACTGTTTATAACAATTAAATCGTTTAAGCAAATGTATATCCTTAATGTGTATGGTGTGTACTTTAAAAAACGAAAAAAAATCGTTTGTTTGTTGACAAGAACTAATTTACTGATAAATATATTTAAAAGATACAAAAAATTATAAATTTAATACGTTCTATAGATTTTAGTTATATAAAACATTGTCGAGAGAAGAAACAAATCAAATTACAGATGACGCGCACGCATTTTATATTTTGTTTTCTTTACTTTTTTTGTTTATTCTTAAGCGGGTTCCTGGAGGTTATTTTCCACGGAATCAGAATGTGTCAGCCTGGATGGAATACCATCGGTGTGTTCGTAGAATTGATCGTTTTTCTTTCGATACATTGTGGAGGTGTTGAAGTTAGTAGCTTCGCCGTTCTCACAAATTATATTTTCCATATTCCGGCTGGCCATTGAGTTATGATGAGCATTTCGGCCAATTGTTCTATCTTCATAACGGGTTTGACTCTGTGACGCCATTGGTCTGTTTAATGTGTTATTTGCGTTGTTTGGTGAATTTGGAGCTGCGTTGCGAGCGGCTACAGTTTTTGTAACAAAATCTTGTTCTTTCCAGCCCTGCTTCTTGTAGACTTCTCGCAAATCGTTATGCTGCCACATTGTGTAGAGAACTTGTGAAGCGAACTTCAGTACACAGGAAGTGTACTTCTGGCGTTGACGAACGATATTCATAAGTCGGTCGACGCCGTTAGCATCGAGAAGAGAACGTGCAAATTCGGCGTTTCGTTTAATAACCTCGTTGATGGTGGCCAACACTGCCGTTATGGTGTCATCGGAGGTACCCTGGTCGTGCTGGGCATTGCCGGATGGTAGCTTCTGTACCAAGTCTCGCATTGCGTACTTTCCAATGAGCTCTTTGTTTCGTTGATCTAAAGCAAGATTTCGTAAGGCGGTGGCAACTGCGCACACGACTCTATCGACTTCCATGCGGAGCAGTTCAACTAGAATCGGAAGTCCCTTCTCTTTTCTGACGGCTGCGCGAATATCTATGCTCGGCTGCCAGTAACATGCTGCCAGATTCTGAATAGCTCCGGCAGCTGCCTCCAAGGTTTCTGGATTAGAGCAGCTCTGCAGCAAAGCTAGATAGTACTGAACCACGTCTGGCTGCCATAGTTGCTCGTACCCCTTTCTGTGGGTACTGCGAGGCAGCGTTTGAAGAGATGACGCTCCATTCTCAGCAGATTTCGTGCTATCGTTGGGTTCGCTATACTCATACTCTCTCTTCTTCTTGCTTGCGCCAAAGCATCCGAAGTTTTCTGCTTTTACTTCGATAGATGAAGCAGTTTTGTTCATCAAAGTTGGGTGCTTATCGTAGTTGGAGTCTTCCACTTCCTGGCACCTATATGATAAATTCCTCAAAATGCAAACGCAGTTCTCGACAATTTTATTGCCTATGTTGTTCTTCTCAATAGAGGTCTTCACAACGAACAATAAGCACTCCACGAGGTTCTTACATTCGCGGAGCTTTGTGCGGGCGTATTCACCGGCGGAGCTGACGTTGCGAAGCGCTCCAGATGCGTTACGGAAAACAGTTGAAGTAAACATCTCGCCTGTATATGCCGGGTCACATCCAGCGTGCGGCATAATGATGCAGGTAACGATTACGTTAAGCCCTTCGTCTATTATCGACCGCTTTAGGTCCTCGCACGATGACAAGTTCCAGATAACACCGGTGATCAATTCTTTTATTTCGTTCTCCATCGTGCGACACAGCAGATTAATAAGAGCAGTTATTCCTCCGGCATTCTTTATTGCACGTTTATTTTCATCGTTCTGACGGCCATAAGATAAATTCCGT
Organism: Eristalinus aeneus; assembly: GCA_955652365.1. Taxonomy (NCBI): domain Eukaryota; kingdom Metazoa; phylum Arthropoda; class Insecta; order Diptera; family Syrphidae; genus Eristalinus; species Eristalinus aeneus. The sequence goes on from OY019132.1 coordinate 65,897,136, forward strand.
AAGGCTCCGCACGCGTTCTTGTGAACGTCTAAATTCTCGTGTTCCAACAACCGCACCAGTGCGGGTATGCCGCCTAATGTTCTTGTCTTCTGCTTATTTGGGTCGTCCATGTAGCAGAGATGCTGCAGGTAGGCAGCCGCGTTGGCCTTTACTGAACTGTTAGGGTTGTCAAGGAAACTTATAACTTCCGAGAGATTCGGATCGCGCCATCTAATTGCCTGACAATGTTCTCCGTTGTTCTCGACGAAGCGTTCGTCTGCACCACGAGGGGATGTGGTTGCGTCGTTTGTGGAAAGCTGCGACATGTGTTTAAGCAGTTCCTGCTCTGCCCCGAACCTCTGTCTCGGATGCACTGCTGTCGAAGAGGAACTAGTTAAGTTGTCACCGAACAGGAGAGCTCTAGTTGGATATGCAGGGTTGGCATTTGATTCAATACTGTTTGTTGGAATACCAAAGTTGGATGTGGATATATAGCCATATAAGAGAGCTGATTCCTCGGCATAGTGGTTATCAGCTTTGCTAACAGACAAAGGCGAAGTGTGATAGTCTGCCAATTCGTCGAACTGCGATGTCTGTAAGTAAGACTGGGCCAAACTGGGCGACATACCAGCTGCTGTGTTTATAGGCAATGGGGAGGTAGAACTGCTGTGTTCGTTTGGAGTCTGTGGCGTTCCTATTCTCTCGTTTGAACTGTACTCGGATAAGTATGAGCCAGTATTGCCGACGGCTTGCATAACATTAAATGTTGACGATGCCGGGTAGTGACCACCGGGGGGAAAGTTGTCATATTCCTGATAGTGGGTTTGAAACTGTTTATTCTCCTGCATATACATCGGAGCGCCAGTGTGTTGTTCAATCTGGTTATAGTTAATGTATTGAGATCGGGAATGTACGCCCATAGGCATTGTTACGTAGTCAATGGATACTCCTCTTGTTTCACGATTCTCCTCCAATGGCATCTTAATGTAATCGGCGGCAACAATACCTTCTGGACGAATGTGATTCACTTCGTGTATAACTTTTGTAACCGTTGTTACTCGACGGGTAGTCTTCTGTTTGTGGGCATGCAGCAATGATGAGGTGTCTTCACTCTTGTGCGAATGCTGCGAATAGCTGCTCGGCGACTGACACCTTGGATCTTTGGAATTGTTTAAGCTATATTCCAAGTTCACGGACGATGGGTTTTTATGACCTTCGTTGTTAGTCCAAAGCATCATATGGTTGTTGTTCGGTTGGTTGGTGTGCACATCATCCACGCATGCAGGATGCACGGTTGGAGTACCCCACTCTCTCTCTTTTGCGATTGGCTGTAATGGCACCTCAATACCAGCGAAGAAAAAAAAAAACAATTTTACTTAAGCATTCATTTTCTCCGCATCAAATGTAAAAAAAAATATTTAATTTCTTTTCTTAAATTGAGAAAAATTATATCGGAAGAAAATTACCTTTACCGAAAAAGGTCGATTACACGATTTTCTTTTTCTTTCGATTTAATACCCGATGAAAAGTAGAAATACGAAGACAGTGAAAAAACGAAACAAATCTTACTCGATTTGTGTTTACCGAGTAGGGCGTTCTTTTCGCAAGATATGCAAAAATGAACGTAGCCTATAACGATTTTCCGATAATTTATGTATTTTTACTTCCTTTTCAAACATTTATTGCATTTTTTTCAATAATACTTGCGGAGAAATTCACTTTTTTACACCGACTTTAAATACTTTTTCCATTTGACGTACAAAATACATAGAATTTAATAACTAGAAAGTGTGTTGTATACCTTTTACATGCAAAATAAGTGATGCCAGCTTTAAAGGAGGGGCACTGACAGTCAAATGACATAAAAATGACACTGAAAATGGGAAATTTATTCAACAGTATTCATGTGATGACTAAATATCCCTATAAACTTATTCAAATATTGCAATTTATATTATGAAAGAACAGATATAAGACGCAGAAATTTTATCAAAGTATTTATCCTTATCAAAGGAGATATCACATTATTTATTCAACTGTATAAAATGTGCTTTTTATTAAACACTTTGTGAGGAGCGGATTATCAGTTGCTCAAAGGGCAAAGAATATCCCACCTTGTCTGAGTACAGTTTATAGGAAACTGAAAATGGTGGATGGGCACCACTTTTTTGTTTTAAATTTGGGTTGAAAATGCAGTCACATTAATGAATAATCAATCATACTTCATCCATGTCGTAATTCATGAGTAAAGTTTATCATTGATTTTATGGTTAATAATCCCTCAGTAGAAGGCGAAGAAGGCCAATGAATCGATTTTTCGAGGTCATACGAGTGCATTCCAGGTCACTAGACACCCATCCCATGGAGGCGGCTTTGACTTTCCTTATCATACTCTTTAACATTGATAAACATTGATTTTCGTGTGCACTCAAAATACACCGAGTAGTTGTTTTTGTTTTGTATTGATGTTAAACATTATATTTTTGTTTTGAAAAATTTAATTTTAAATGTTTTTGGTAATAGCCGATTTTACGGGACGGACAAATAGGAATTAATAAGAAATAAAAAGGGCGTGATTTTAGGTGTTGTTCTCACGTACTCAGTACTCCGGCCAGTAGTTATACATATGTCAGAAATAGTTTCCTGTTTTTTGACAAGTAGAGTTAACATCGACTTGCTTTTATAATGCTGCTGGATAAGGAGATTACATAACATACTTAAAGGAGCGTGATTTTGAGAGTTGAGAGTTAGGAGAACGTACATTGAAATGTCAAAAGAGGTTCCCTGCGTTTTCGAAAGGTAAAGTGGAGATCGACAACCTTTGTAATTATTAAGATGAAGGCACATTCGTATTGTACGCAATTCCATGCAACAATCACATTTAAGAAAAGAATGTTTGTACAAGTTCATTTGAAAAGAAATAAAACTCGTTTAAAAACTCTTAACTAAGTTTTTCTGGTTTAAAAAAAATATATTTTACGTAGGTCTTAACGTTATCAAACAACATTAATGCTATTCCATTATTGAACAACTGAACATAAGCAGGTAACCCAACAATGCCCACACATGGGTGCAGAACAGGGATGCAAAACCTCAACTGAACGAAATAACATTCGTTAAATTAACGTCAATTCAAGCAACTTCTCCTCCGTCATTCGCTTGCCCCTCCACTGAGAGAAGAATACACCGTACATGTGTGCGCGAGTACTTTACACAAATTTTCAAAAGTAAACGAGTTGTTGACGTGAACGCGTGTGTAACCGCTTTATCGTGTGTGCTTGCGTATTTCAAACTCTTTCATTCAACAAAATTCCTTATTGTTAACAAATACACCCAATTCATTCTCTCACAAAAAAAATGTCAAAATTTAAAGAAACAAATATATCTCATTAGCAGTATGCATTGATGGAGTAGTGCGATGGTTTAAAGTTTCCTGCGAAGATCACTCACCGTCACCACCTGAGGAATTTTTTCTCTCAGTCAACACATTCGCAACCATCAACTCACGGAGTCGCAGCACCCAAAGTAGCATTGATGAAAGGAAAAAAACAAGCTACATAGATAAAGAATTTGATGTTGCGTGATTCATAGCTTTATGTTACTCGGTTAAATTTTGCTGAAAAGGTGTTTGCGCGTTTGCATTTACAAAAAACCCGTCACATTCGGGCCAGCAGCCGATCCGATTCGCGTAACTATAAAAATCAAGCCCAACAAGCTCAGGTGCCATCGATCAAATTGAAACATAAGGAGTGCATTAAGTTTTTCCACATCAAAAAATAAAATAAAAGATAAAACAAAACCACTGGTATACCAGTTCAATTTGCTGCCATAACAACCGGAACTCAAGGTGCTATAAACAAAGGAATTTAATTGTTCCGCTCCTCGTATGTTGTATTGTATGTATGTATGTGTACACCGTCTCACTCGCGCACCCCAAAACGTAGCGTAGTAATAATAACCAACATCTGTCAAGTGTCCTTATAACTGTGTGTGCTAGTTGCCTGCCGCCGCCGCTGCCGTTGATGTACATAATGCTGCGTCGGTTATAAATAAATGTTTTCTGTTTTTATCAACATGTTGCGACTGCCTTACTGATAAAGATGTTTTGAAAATTCACTTAAATAAAACGCAATCAAAAGTTTGTATTTGTGGTTAAAACTATTGAAATCATGAAGGTTACTGTTTGTTTCGGTTCTGTGCGCATCGTTGTACCATGCGGTAGTGGGGATCTGCTTGTTAAGGATTTAATTCATGAGGCGACTAGGCGTTACAAAAAAGCTGTTGGAAAGGTAAGTTACAGAGAGGGCTGGTCAACTACTAAAGTGTCATGGGATATGTAACTCATAAAATAAAATTGTGTTTTATCTTTTAAAATAAACAAGTTTTTACGTTATCAACAATTTGACTGAAAAAAATTTTATTTGCAATGTTTTCCATGTGTTAGGCAAATTGATTTTCCCATACTTATATTGTAGGATGAAAACAATGCAAGTGGTTTTTTTTCAACATTTAGGGTAAAAATTTCAAATTTTTACGAATCTATATATATCATTTAATGATAAAGGTTTAAGTGATTTTTTGAAAAAGAACCTACGTTTATATACACAAGAATGCATACATATGAGCAAAAAATAAAAAACACAGATTAGGAATGTTGATTTATGCAAAATAAAGACAAATATTTTGTTCGCATCAATGACATGATAAACACATTTGTCAATTTGAGTGTGGGATTACCGTCTAATTTGACCAAATTTTCAGGACTTGTGTAATTGGACAAAAGGTTTGAAACGATCAAACGATCAAAGAGGGATTATGTCACAGTACGAACAATGCCGATGTATAGAAAAAGGCGTCATCGTAGACACTTCCTGAGGTGTTTCAAATGTCTTGGACTAACCTAACCTAACATCCATTTGTGCTGTAGATGTGCAGCACGGGAATAATAAGCACATAGAGGCGGTTAATTGAAAAAGAGCGCAGAACTTCTTACTGTCCTCAGACTGCAAAAGTTTTTTTAACAAAACAAAACACACTCATCAGGGTTTATGATTATAATTTGTACTTCAAACACAACAATGCAGTGCATATTTTTCCTTTTAAAAAAAAAACGAATATCACATTGAACAACTCATTTAAAAAAAAGATTCTCGTCCCTTACATGCATAAGAAGCTTTACAAGATCCAATCGTCAGAACACACTCATAACCACTCTGATGAAATCTGTGTAAAGTCATAAATCTAAAAACCCAACCCAACACGCGCTGCATTTAAAATTTGTTCGCCCCTCTTTGACTTTGCACACTGACTCATCTGATTGAGAAGAAAAAATGTCATATTGTCAAGCACTTTACACACACCCCAGAATATAGGAAAGATAAATTCGTTACACATATCCCGAATGTGACTCTTTCGTTTACGTTTCCGTCTACCACATATCTGCCACGAACTGCGCATATAATTATTGTTATCGTTCTTTGAATGCCCCGCGATCGGAGCGCACGTAAAAATTATTTCGTCTGACAGATCAGTGCTAGACGGGGGCGTGTGATCTGTAGCCTGGTCGTCTTATGGGCTAAAGGTGTGAGTTTTCAAGTTATTAATATGTAAATTGATTGGAGTTATCTTCCCTCTGCCTTTATGAGTATTCTTGCCGCGCAGACCCCATTTGCGAATGCGTGATTCCAATGCACGTTGTCATGAGTAAATATGCAGAAATAAGTACATCATTACCACATAATTCGTGTTTGCATTCATTCTTAAGTATGTCGCCGCTGTTGTAGTATGCTACTTTCCACAGACTATCCAATTTAAATCTAGAGCTTGCCTTAAGAGTAATGGAAGAAGAATTCCGAAATTCCCAGCAATCCGAGCTGTTAATATTTTACTGGTTTGCGTTGTTCGCATGATTTCATTATAACTGGTTTTTCACTGACATTTGATGATATATGTACACACGTATCTGTATATGTTCGGCCTTAGTACATGCCTTCTTACTAAAGCTTCTAACTGACTGCATGTCAGTCTCTTGCGATTTTAGTGTAACTTCAGAGTTCAACGCCGTGAGCGTAGTTCCGCTAGAAAGACTTTCTTCATTGTCTTAAGGTCTGTATGCGAATAAAATTTAAAGGAAAACTAGTTAAACATAGAGCTGCCAGTATTTTTTAACAAAATCTGCAAAAATGACAACAACAACGAGAATTAATTTCAAAAGGTCAATGATAATGAATGACACACATAATAGAATTGTGGAAAGATAATAGATTTCTGCAATCAGGCTTCCACCCGCTCTAAATGGTGACATTGTTGTGAGGGGTTTTTTTATGGTGCAGGGAGTTTAAAATGTGAGTTTATGGCGAAACTTGAAAACCCTGTTTTAATGTTTCAAATTGGGCATGACAAGGACATCAATTTGTTACTTTTAAGCACTTTACTTTTTAGAGGCAAATGTGCAAGACCGTAAAAAATCACCAAAATGAAACACCCCATTAGGCAAGATCAATTGTCTGGATTCAGCTTTATGTTTTCTTACACAGCCCTAGTCCTTAGCTGAGATTAAGAAAATGCTTAGCCTGTTTGTACGTGACATTTATGCAAAAATCTAACGCAACCTATGTATTCTCTATGCTTTATTTCCCCACAATCACAATAACTGGCCAGCTCCTGTTTACGTCCGCATACATTAAGATCGCTCTTTTTTGCGCACCTATTCAGCTGAAAACATTTTTAAGCACGCAACGAAATAGCAGAGTAAACAGTAGCAAGGGTATCATGCATGATGTAGAACAGCTGTAGAACAGCAACGTAATTAAAAAACGCATATCCGTAGAAACACTGTGCAAAACCAGTCGCTTGTTAATAATGCGGTTCCTATTTCAGATGTATTCTCAAAATGGCAAATCTTAAGTCTAGACAGCTTCCTTTTTAAGGCAGGCACTTTTCTGAAGAAAAATCACGTTTCGCGCTGTTAATTTAAGGCGTAAATTTTATGATGTCTCCGTTGAAAGGGAAACTTGGAGTCATCGAAGTATGATTGCAAATTTGTTGCTTCTCACACCTTTCCCTTGAATGAAACAAAGTACCAAATCTGTCTACATGTAATCGTTGACATATCTTTTTTAAAACTCAAATCACACCAATCCCTCGATAACTTTCTTAAATGTTGCATACAAACTATTTGGGAAAACCTTAAGGAGTCCTCGAAAACTTCGCTTCATCGGCAGGTTATTATTGAAAGATCTAGTCAAACGGAACCCTTAAATTACACCACTCAATGGAACCAGAAATAATGTTTGAAACAGAAAAAATGGTTCCATTAATGTATTTCCTGCTTTAACGACACCCTCACCTTTTTGAATACCTTTCGCGATGTGTTGCATTGGACTCTTGTAAGCAGCATTTGAATTAACAGTCCTTCCCCTTTCAGTATTTTACGGTCGATGTAACACAGTTGAAACCCCTTTCATCAAAATAGGGTATTTTTTTTAAACTAAAATGAAGTGAGAGTTCACCTGAGGTTTTTACAAACTCAGGATACTCTTCCAACGAATGCTACAAACTTCTCATTACATTTGTATATGTATATAAAACCAAATATGTATGTTTTGGAGTGACTGACTAAAGTTAAGACGGTGAAGTAAAATTGGGTGCACGCGTCTTAGTTGTTAATTAGACGAAATTTGCGTTTTATTTGCTTCAAGTAGATTTTCGTTTCAGACACGGATTTCTAGTAATGTTTGCTCACAAAAAAAAAAAAAAAAAAATTTGCAAAATACATTCAAAATATCTGAACAAAAAAAGGTGGTCAAATTATTGTTGTTCTTCACACACTGACCAGCTTATAAATGATCACGAACATTTTATTCCCTAACCCGTTTCACGGAATTCTGTCCAAATGTCACATACTTCAGGTCATAAAAATTAGGTTTGAACATGTCTGGTTTGCGAACAGGAAGCACGTAAACCTTTTTTGGGAAGTTATTGCAATACACCATTAGTATAGGATCGTGAAGTTTTGCTCTCGCAATAAGAGATGACTCATGTATGTTTTCTTTGCTCTTTTATCTGGGCATTCAATGCTTGTTTACATGTTAGTCATGCTCAGTCTGCATAGTGGGCCCTTAAGCATCAACGAATTCAAGTAAATTAAGGCGTTAACTATGATAAGTGTTGAATAAAATATATTGATTGTTGTTTCCGTATAATATTGCCAATTTTTTTTTCTTGCTGGTGACTGTTTGTTTTTTGGTTTATATTTGTTTTTTTTTTTTTTTTTTTTGATAAAGGAAATTCTTGCATAAGCCTTTTAACCTCTCAATTACACAAAATAAATCATTTGGTATGATTAGGGCGAAAGTGAAAATATTGTTAAGCTTTTGTCTCCATTTTCAAACAAACAGAACTTTTTTACATTTAGAGTCAGTAGAAAAGAAGTATATCATACTTCTGCCGCTCTGCAACATGCAAGGGTTCATGGATTAACGTTAAAAAATACGTTTACGTTAGTGCTACAGTAAGCGTTACAGTCCACAAAGCGCCAGAGTCTAGCTTCTTCCAAAAGCTATATATATTTTAAATGGTACCTACAGTTTTCGGACACTCCGAAATATAAGATGCTGTTCTCTTAATGTCCGAAAAAGTATACTGTATTTTAACCAGCGTGAACATGTGAATATAGCGTATTGCTCAAATGAATAATCGAAAGTCAGGCGAATAAGTGGACAAAACGAAATTTTTTCTAGTTTTTACATTTATGTTGTTTATGTTTTGTACTACGACATTTTTGCCCTGGAATCCGAAAGTCTATTCTGCACAGCGGTACAACCTGAAAAGAGAAGGTCCTGCCTTAACCAAAGTTACTGATTAATTGAAAACCAATTGCTTTAACAACCAAGTATATGCGGTGTCTCAAATGGCCACACTTTTGGCTAGAATGAAAACATCATTATTAATTAAATAAAATACCAAGTTGAAACTATGTTTTAAGACATGTCACGAAAAAATACAGCTCCAAAGAAATATAAATGTTTTGCTGTTTCATATGGAATTATGGTAACAATTTGTCCAAAGGTGGGTCTGAAATGTAATATCTCTAGAAATACAAATTGAATCTGACAAGCCTCTGTGAAAAGTGACAGTTATGATACCAGTTAAGGTTCTGCTTTCCTTAAACTGTGACCAAAATTCTGGGTGTTCTCTGTTCTTTAATATCGCATAACCAACAATTTATTGTGAAACATGTTCAAATTACACAAGGTCCAGAAGCCAACTTCAAAAAGGAGTTAAAAAATCTCAAAAAATATTTAAATCTATTGATTCATGACTTAAGAGGGGAAAGAGAATTGATTCGCGGTGGCAGTCAAAAGTAGGATTCCATTTATGTATGCATAATGTGTCCGAACGCACCCACGACAATTGTATGTAGGCTAGGTTATCCGCCACTACCACGTAACCGTTTCAAATTCTTAAGGCATTATTACTGCATACCTGTGTACACGGTTTTTGTTATTCTTATTTCTAATACGATCTGCACACGAGTGTGTTGTTTTTTATTACCACACACCAATACGATTTCTTTGTACGCCGTACAGACAATTCTACTCTTTCATTCGTGAGCCACACGTATGCTAAGCATGGGCCAGCAGTTCAATTACTCATACTCCTCGTGGGTATTTTTTTTTTTGAAATTTGAGGAACCGCTACTGTGTTGGGATGACGCAGCCTAAACAAAGGTTTACCATGGAAACAGAGTTTCAATACAAAAATTAGGACGATTAAATTAGTTCAATATCCAAGGAAATGATTTGCGGGTATGTAAATATTTTGCGGTAAACAGTAGCCGGCTTCTTTGAGTTTCGATTGAAAATAACTAAATAACTGTATAGCGTGCGCTTAGTTTCTAAGTATCGCACGGTTAGTAAAGCATGAAATTACCTTCATGATGTGTTGGTCAGGTATGCTCGTTGCAGGAGCAGAAGCCGCGTTTCAGTCGTAAGGTTTTTTTCTTCAATAGCGTGTACAAACGAACGTCCATTTTGAATATCTACTTCATGTTGAATTTGATATGAAGCTTCGTAAAAGACACGCAATATTTTCTTATTAATCAATGAGGTTCAAGGCATCTATTGGAATGTGGGGGAGGCATAATCTGAAATAGAAACACTTCAAAAAAAAGATTAAGGGACGTAAGCGACAAAGACAACTGTGTAATTGTTTAATTCATTTTTGATCACATGCTTTATTTAAGGTCCAGTCGAAAAAAAATATTTGACAAAAGGGGTAATCAAACGGGAAATAACTTTAAATTACGTGTGGGGGTCGCTAGATGAAACTGAAAAGCAAACAATCGAATGATTCGTCGGGCATTAAAGTATAACTTTAGATGAACAATTACGATTGACATTTTGGATGTTGTGGCTGTTTGTTGTGTTGCAATCTCACGCAAGTTGGATCAGAATTAAAAATAGATTACCCACTTAGGCAGTCAGTAAACAGAAATTTAAACGGCAGCAAGAAAGAAGTGAGTTTTGTTTAATTTCATCAAAATGGGATCGTTGTGGGAAAACTTTTGGATCCTTTTTATTAAACCATAAATTGCGTTGGTGTATGTATGATGATGATGATTTGTTAAGCAAAACAACAATTTTAGAACAACTTTACAGTACTTCCATAGAAAAATGCCTAATAACCTAAACTATTTCACGGAAAAAGTAATTACAACCTGCAAAGGAAGCACTAGCTAGCGATGTATGATACATCCGACTAGCACTTTGACACTGTTCATCAGAAATCAATAAAAACGAGTAATCCCACATGAGAACACCATTTAAGTTTAGAATGTGAAATGAACCTGAGCTTAATATCAAAGTCTGAGTAAATTACGATTTGTTGCCGCACTTAACCTTGAATTTAATTGTTTGTGCCTGCGCAACAACGCCAACTTGATATACAAACGTACATATAATGTATTGAATCCTACATTATTTTGATCTGAAAAAAAATGTTATCCATGTGAGACCTGTTCCGAAGTTTTTTTTACATAATTGGAGAAAAAAATTGCAATCACAAGCCGCAGGTAAAATCAATGGAGCGTGTAGTGAAAATAATTGATCAAACGGATGGAAGCGATCTTCAATGGGACAAATGTAATTATCGTGATAGATGATATTTAGAGAATGTCAAGTGCTTCATGCATTCATCGAATTGAAATTCAAGGTCTCTAGTAGGCGGCACGGCTTTTTATGCATTTTTAAAAGTTAATCGGCACGAAGTACGTTACGTACATTTGGATATGTATATGCCGTAAAAATTAAAACAGTGTATTGAACGTTTAAACAAATCATTTAGTTGCCTCAGACGGAAACATAAAGCAAAATAACAACATTTTCTTTCTTCGATTTATTTATTTACTAACCGACAACCTTCTTGATTCCAATATTTTTTAAAAAATGTATTTAACCTTTTAATGTCCAAGAACTACGTCTAAAAAGCTTGCATTTTTTCGCGATACAACTTCTTTTAACAACCTAAATGTATCTCTGTTTTGGTTTCCAAAATTGCATCACTCAGAGCTTAAAGAAAACTCAATATATTTTCCACTTATCACAGCAAGCAGACACACAACAAGTTAGTGAAACAGCTTAGCTGATGTCTTTTGTGGACGGTAGCGCTATCGAATAAAGCGCTACAGTCTGTTGTAGAATTGATTTTTGTTTGAATTCATTTTATAATGAATTGAAATATGAAGGAAAAATGGTTACGTCACTTGCAAAGCCCTAATGTATTGGTGGTACATTTGAACAAAATCACGAAACAAAATTAGAAAAAAAAAACACTAAAAATTGTTTTGAGCACCTTTTTCCTACAAGACAACATTTTATAGCGGCATGAGATTGCATAGAGCCAATCGAAAGGCACACAACTTGAAGAGATTTACTTGTTCACTGGTTTCATTTCCAAATTGCGCACAGTCCAAAGAGCAAACAATTTTCAATGCAACCGGAATTGAATCACATATATATTTATATTTTCTGATCGGTTGTTTAAATATCTGAGTAAATCTGAGTTGGCAATAGTTTATTAATATAAAAGGTTCATCACATTACGATATTTATTTCATTTAACATGAGGCCATAGCAACAAGTTACCTACCTGGTCCTTCAAAAGCACAAGAAAAAGAACCGCCAAATAAAACTCTTGCGACAAAAATAGAAATGCGTCCTCGTACATTGGGACAACTTCAATGCGACAACAAAAGAGCAAGGGCACACATTCATGTACGACTGTAAATGTGTTGATGAATTTGAGAAGGATTCACATGTCAAGCGACTTTCTTTTGTTGGGTCCTTAAGGAAGGAAGGGGGTGCCATAGTAAGATTTCATTTTCATTTGAAGTGAATTACTAAGTATTCGCAGAACCATTAACATCATCCGCACACACTGAGAGGAACCCATTTATTATTTCAAGTGCGTAGGCATTGAAATATCGCACATAGTAAGCAGCACACTGATGGGAATCTCTGTGTGTATACCCTTCATTGATGACAATTCGAATTCACCGCGAGGAGGTGGAACATTTTAAGAATTTCAAAGAAGCGCGTTATATCAGCCCATGACAGCGTTGTCGTTGCTTTGCGCGCCGTCGCATTCCTTTTGATTTCCACTCTTTCACAATACAATCTTGAGAATTCAAATTTTCTATCATCTCAGGATCCGGTTCGCTGTCTGTTGATGAAGGTTGGCTATTACATGTTGTATGAGTAAATTATTTGTATGTAGATGATTGTTTTTAAGGGTGTGTGATACCCCGAGTTAATGGTTTTTTAAATTTAATTCGTTATGTTTCGATGTTGTCGGTCGTTTATTCATTTTCATTGACAGTTTACTGATTAAAGGTTTTGAGTCTTTTATTAATCTCGCCGAACTCTTAGATCCCTTAGAAAAACCTTGAAACTACGCTTTTATCTGCGCACTTTAGACCCCTGCCTTTTTTTCTCATATTAAAAAAGCCAAAGAAAATGTCAGTCATTGATGGTAAACAGTGTGGGTCATTGATCTTTGTTTTTATTTAAACTATAAAATGAAAGGAAATACCTCAGTAGAAAGAGAAATAAAATAAAACAAAAAGGTGGCTTCACAACAAATCAATGTGGCGGTAGCAGCGTCCGATGCTCGGATGAGGAACGAAAACAGAAAACCAATTTTTCACGATCACTTTCGCGTCCATTCTTGGAGTCGCGTTGTTCTACTTGCTACTTGATTCTCTTTGGAATGGGGTCAAACGAGTTCTGGAAAGTGTTTAAAAAAGTTGCATAATAAGCGGCTTAAATTTGTACCATTGAAAATCCGATTCCCAAAAAACCTGATAACTCAGTGGGTTCGATTTGTGTTCGGTTGATTTTGATGATGTTTGAATCATTCGTATTTCGTATGGAAATGTATGAGATTGAGGATGGGAGATATCTTTTAGCGTTTTTAGGCCTTAAAAATTGGTTTTTGCGGGTAAGCATTTTTTATTAAACCACTGGATCATTTTATAAACTGAATAATTATCTTATCTTTGAACGCACTGTTTGTAGGACAATTTAAACAAATGGGTTAAAGAAGCAGCACGTCGTCAAAATGTGCCTTACTCAACAAATACGGTTTTATCTGGTAGCACCTAAAATATCTTGAGAATGTGTGCATGTCGGTCAAATATAATTTTCCTCCAACTGATAATCTGATTTTTAAAAGCTAGATGAAAAGTGTTAAGCCATCTACATCATCTCCGTTTCACATTTTGTTACGGTTAACAGCATCAGACTGTGAGTGCATAAAGACAGCCGCGCATTTCAGCTTAGTTTCGATTCGCCCACCATAGAAAAGATCCGTAAACGGAGAAACAAAAAAATGACGAAACTCATAGCGCGAAAAAGAGAAAATATAAAACGGCAAGAAGAATAAGAAAAAAATATCAAACTCATGCGAAATTCCGACCTTTCATGGCCTTCAGAGGTTTTTGTTTACCTCTTCCACACAACACAAACAAGTTATCTCGCAACATTTCATTTTGCCGTATAGGTACCACTACCGACGGTGCGGTAAAGCAGTGGTTTTTAGCCAGGATTCTAAATTGGTATTCTGCGGAATACCCCTTCTCTCTAAGTCGACGATGAGTATAATCGTTTTGGCGGCAGTGGTGGCGTGTGGACCATGCGCAACTATGCCGTTGGGTGTCCATCCATAATTTCTGAGCTGTGCTCGTGTGATTTCTTGCGGCTTACGTCAGATTGAAAAAAAAGGAGTGCAGAAAAAATAGTTTGTGATACTTTTGGATAGTTTTCACGATTTTTTGTTTTCTTTTTGTTGTTGTCCTATTGAATTTTTTTTTTGTAAGAATATATTTGTCGGCTACGAAGCGAGCTCATTGCTCCGTGACTGAGGTTTGTTGGTGATTTTGATCACAAACTGAAATACTTGTTAACTTTTGTGTGTGCGAAGAATTTTTAAACTCATTTGAATGCATAGACTTTAATACAAAAAAAGGCTTATCACGCTCCATTCGAATTGAACTCGTGACGACTAGGTGACAGTTTGGTTAATGTAACTGGAAGACCTACAGTATCCGACAGAAGTTTTTGAACGAAAAAGTTGTACTTTAAAAAATTGGGTACGTATCTATTAAAAAATTTATTTTATTTTAAGAATATAGGTAACCCTCCTACAACGCGGTTAATTGGTTCCTGAATAACTCCGCGTTGTAGGAAACTTGTTTTTCCTCCATTTTTCCTTTTCTTATACAATATCACGCAAGTAACATGTTAAAGTTTTCTCAGCCGAATTAATTATATTAGACCTTTCATCGAATAAAAAAATTTTATTTTTTCAAAGATATTTTTCTATTTGTCTATTTCTACATTTACAAGAGTTAAACTCTCAAGAGTTAATTTTCGGGGAAACCCCTTGTTTTATCTAAAAACGTGTGTGTAAATGTTTGAAAAAATTGCGGTTTGCAAAATTCCATAGTGCATACAAACATTCAAACACTTTTAGTATGTACATATGTATAATACAAACATATTATTATTTCTTTATGAGACTAGGAATAATAGATATACACATATACACAAGTAATTTTTGATAAGGGTGAGTTTATAGAATAGTTTATAGAATATGTATTTAAAAAATGCTTAAAAATCGCGTTATAGGAAACATTCCGCAATTCGCAAACCGCGTTGTAGCGAAATCGCGCTATAGAAGTACCGCGTTATAGGAGGGTTACCTGTACATACTAAAATATTCTTTTTCAAATATGCCCCGGGTAGATTAATTTTTAAACCCTCTTTGAGTGCAGAATATATGTAACTTCGATTCGAGATGGGCGCAGAATATATTCCTACAAGTTTAGTGTTATTAAAAATCTGTCAAAAAGTCTTTAATAATAACAATAATTGTTGGCGCGGCAGTCCACAGGGGACTTGCTCATCAACTACTCGTATTGTGCGCACTACTGTTCTCTCACAAGTAAAACGGACCTACGGTTTCTTGCCGATTCCGTCGAAGTTTAAGAAGCTTTTTTCTTTTTCTGTCTAAAAATCTATCTATCTAAAAATTAGATATCTGAGTTCACACGCAATTCTATAATTGTGTTCCTTTAAACAATTTTTCTGTTCAAAACATTCATACCAAAAATGTCTATACACAGGATTAAAACTAAAAAACTTAAACTTTTTAAATACAACTCTAAATCTGAACTCAAAATACCTGCCTGATAAAGAGTCCTGCCTGATGAAAAGATCAGTTTAAAAATACACGCAAGCGCAATTTGTTCATGTTGAGGAGTAATCCCTTATGCCAATCAACCATTATTCCATGTTTTTGTATCTATTATATGAATAATAAAACAGCAGGGTGAATGCTTAATGAATTATTCTTTGAGGACGTGACGGCATTCCCTGGAGTACTGAAGTTTTTTTATTCATCTCTGTGAAATTTAACGTTTTACTTTTTCCATCCACTGTTACCAGTACAAGTCAATCCAAACAATTATACCGAATGTGGATGATATGGTTGGAGGGAGAGTATTTGAATACTTAAGCCTCACGTGCATTATGTAAAAAAAAACGATTATAGAAACGCCATTGATTACATGTCGATGGTTGTGAGTCTATGGAGGTGTAGTCGTACTTATTATGAAACACACGTGCTGGGAATAAATTCTTCGTTTAGGGTGACAATTTACCTTTGTCCACGAAATAGATGTAGTGCATAAGTTGCTTTATCTTCTCGGAGTTTATACTTAACCCTCGCTTATTTAAATTAATTACCTTCAGTCCTTATGGTATGAAACAAATCGGCTTCATACTCGAACTCCGTATCATTTAACCTACATACCGCTAAAATGGAAAAATTAATCAGAATTAGCAGAATTATAGGTGTAACATAATAATCATAATCACTTGAAGCACACGCCAATGCATGTGACCGTGATATGAAGGAATAGGGGGAATAGACAAGATGATTGAAAGTGGCGTCAAGTGAAATTGAAGAGAGATACGCGTAAGCTGATTGTTAAGAAGAATAGCCGTGCGTCACCACGTGCCACCACGTAATGGTTTTTCATTCTTCCGAAAAAGGTAACAGTTTAACACTTAAGTCGAAGTGCTTGATGACTCAACTGAATGGAATATACTTTCATCATTGTGGGCGATCAATATGGGGGACAGATAAGCTTCAGTTTGGTTTTCATTGTAATCCTCAAATGTGCAGTGGACGTCATATGGAATTCTTAGCTGGAATATGAATAATAGTTAAGAAATTTAATGAATTTTAAGTTTCAGTTTGCAGTTCATTTACACTGTCGTGCAAAATAAAAGCTACATATTATTACTGAAACAAAAACTCCATTTTTTTTTTATTAAAGTAGTTCTATTTTCCTAATTTTGTATGAATTTTAATTCAGAACAGAAAGCATCAATTTAGAAGGAGCAAAGAATTTTTTAACCTTTTTGTCTGTGCAAAGAATAAACACATGTAGCATTTGAAGAAAATATTTCTGCAACTAATAATGCAATGAAAGTTAGTTTTAATTTATTTTCTTAATAATAAAAGTTTAACTTACATTTAGTCGTGCTCCCCTTTAGCTTCAAAACACATTGTATCTTAAGCCTATCGAATCAAACAGTTTTTCACACCAGACATCATGCCTTTGTTTCAATCTAGATGCTTCCTTAAATCTTCTTTGAACACTACCAAAAAGGATTCATTCTGGGGACTGTCCCGGCCATCTAAGACCACTACATAATATATATATATAACAGTTTGCTTAAGGTCGTTTCCTTGTTGGGACTTCCAAATAATAGACACGTTGTCATCTTTTGCAAACGAATGCATAATTTTTCTATGATTTCGATATTCTTTACCTCTGTTAGGAAATCCCTTATCCATAAATGCGAACAGCACCATAAAAAGGGTGCATACTCAGGCTATACTGTTTTCGCTACCATGTTTAGCGATTTTAACAGTGAACCGGGGGTTAGATTGCCTTGTAACTCACTATTCTGATGTATCCTGTTCAAATAAATAAGTTGTTGTCTCATCCGAACATATGTTTCACAATTTTTTAAGCTCACATGTTGCCATGCATTTTCCTAAATATTAAACGGTCCTTGATAATATTTTTTAAATAAAGGGACATTTTTCCGGGTGGGAAGCCTTAAGACTATGTTCTATTAACCTTGATCTAACTATCGATGCTTAACTTAAAATATGTTTTAATCAGTTTCGATCTCATAAACGAATTTCTTTTTAAGTATCTATGGTCAGATTTGAAAGATCGAATTCGATCCCAAGATTCATTTGAATTTTCAGATTTTAATGCTGTTCTAACCATTTTCACAGGATGACAATAACCTTCAGTGAAAGTTTGCTTTTTTATATTTTTTAATTCTGGTGGGCAAGACTTCTCTCGAAACAGTTTTCATTACAAACACTAAGAATTGAAGCTGTTTAATTAACTGCTTAAGTTTATGATTACTTACAATGGAAAATAACAAAACAATATTGGGACAGATAAGCAGCTGAAGAAGTCTGTGCTTATTAGTTTGTATACTAGAAGATGATTATTTTTTCTTCAAAAAATAAACATAGACAGATCATTTATTTCATAAGCTTCAACGGTAAATGTAATTTCCGCAACCACAATTGGAAAGGAGGGTGTAAATGCATCCCAACACCCTGTGTTTGGTTTATGAAACATTTACATTCTTAAAGTCCGACCTTTCCTGCACTGAACTCATTTGCTATGTGTACATCCCCTTTAAGAGAAATACAGATATTAATATATATAATATTTTGGATGTAGTAACTATCCACAAGGGTATCGGGACCTAGAATCCTCATAAGATACTTGTGGTGTGCCTGCTATGTTTTTCTACGAGCAAAAGGAACCCTTTTTTTTTTACTTTAAAGTGTAATTGATCTTTGAGTGTTTGAAAAATACGTGATTTGCAGTCCAAGAATCGACCGTGAGACTTTCGACGTGTAAGTGTCGCAATTTACCCACTGCGCTATGGCGTTTACTTGAAAGTATATGTTTATTTAACATGAATATCACCTTTTCAATTAAGAAAAATAAAAACTTTTAATTAAAGTCGTGGATTAAAAACTTTCACAAATCCCTACACTACCACTCGAATTGTAAACAAAGCTAGTTCACACCAGTGTACTGAACCTTTAATCCATTTAATTAAAGTACTTCACGTCCATAAAAAATGTGAAAGTGTTTGTCTTTTTCCCCCATCTTTAGATAAGAAATTCACTTTTCTTCAACTGTCGCAAGAGTTCATTTTTGTTTTGAATGAATTAATTAATTGCATTGCCCAGTTCATTTAACGTAGCAACGAAAGCACTATCGTCAACGACGATCCCAATCTCGAAATCCAGCGTGAAACAGCTTGAACTTGAAGTGTGCGTGTAACGTCTAGTCTGACTCTACCTATTACCTTTATGATTGTTTGTTTTTTATTTGTCTTTGTCTGTAAGGTAACGAATAGTTAAGTGGTTTGACAGCTTTTTGTGAATAACGTCAAAGAAAATTAATTCTTTAAGATGTGTTGTCTTTGAAAAACTTTGTGCTTCAGCTTAAGATTGATTTCGTTTTCTCAAAATTAGTATATGATTTGTGTCATGCTTTTGTGTACGAATTCAATCATACGTCGAGTCGTATAGCATATTGCGCGTGACTTAAAAAAATTATCACTTCGGGCATGAGTTGTAAGGAGCACCATGTCCATGAACGTCATGCGCTTAATAAGTTAATAAGTTGTTTAAATAAGATCTTAGTTGAAAAAAAAGTTTGTTTTTTTTAAGGTGCGTCCAAAATGGATTCAATTAGTATGCGTACGCACTCAGCACAGATAACAACATCTTAATCGAATTTATGACGTTTTAACAAATATTGCTTTTTGTTTAATTCTGTTGTTAAATTTGTGTTTGCATTTGGTAACCATTTAACATTGCAGAAAGATCTGATAAAAGAGAAGTTCTACTAGGAAGTAGATTTTTCTTCACTAACAAATTTTATAGTCATTCCTCATGCCACAAAAAGATTTTCCTCAAACTTTTTTTTTCAAATTATTGTTTCAACAAAATTTAACAATCTAGTGTACATCGTTTTAACCGTTTCCTGTTTTATAGCGCCAGTCATGCTTAGCTCTCATGATGATCAGATGTCGATTTAACAAAATCACATGCGGTTTAGCTTTGCCTTAACCACACTTGAAAAAAAGAAGTGGTTTTCGTCAAATCATATTTTTAATAGCGATGAATGATAGGTCTGAATAAATTTTCCGGATTATATCCGGTCGTTAAATTGAACCTTCATCTCTTTGACAGTGAGAAGTGGTGAATGAGGTAATGCTACAAATGTAGAATGAACATCTTTGCTACCGCCACAAGTTTTCCGATTATTGGATACATATCTGGTTTCCCCAGAAGCTCTTATCAAGCGGAAATTCTTCTTTTCGGCCAGTGATTGAATCACTGCGAACTAAACCCGATTAAAGAGCAACAGATCTTTTATCCAATTTATTACTTGGGAACAGCATTCACAGAAAGGTAACCAAATTTCATAGTCTACCCAAACGTAGACGGTCTGTGATTTGTATCATTGGTTTCAGATTAACACACGAAGAAACCTCAGAAGTGATTCAAAGTATTCGAACGCGCTTAATACACACAAGCGCACGAACCTGAATCAAAAGAGAACAAAAAATCCACGCTTTTAAATTACCATGTAGGGCTAGGCGAATAGGCGAACGTTCGAAGCGCTCGTCACAACCATGAATGAGTAGATACGGGCGAAGAAATCAGGCCGTCAAACTCATAAGCCAAACCAAAGGCCATGAGAATTCCCCAACGCCAGCAACGCAAAGAAAAGAGCGGTGTGCGGATTGAACCTATGTGGGAGGTTCACCTCCATATCTGTGAACCAAATGAAAACGAAAACTGTAGGAAAACAAAAGGACAACTACGTATGCATGCAGTCATGCAAACGTATTTTATTTTCAGGGTAATACTAGAAACTACAAGTCTCCGAGTGCGCAGGGATGATATTAGCCTGAGAATGGTAAATATTGTATGGCTTCCCATTGTTGAGGCACACCATTGACTTGTTCGTCAGCTCCAGTTGTCTCGTCAGGTGAAAGGAGGAATGAGAAGATGACTCCTAGGTATTGTTAAGTTCAGAGTGCAATTTAATTAAGAAAATACTCCACCGCATTGTCGCTTCAGATTATAAAAACATATTTTTCCTTCTTAATTTTCAGGTAAGCTACCGGAAACTACTGTCAACTACACAGGCGGATCTGTGACTGCAAACTCGGATGACCCGCGTGTCGTTCGTTGAACATAAATTTACCAAATCAAGGTACAATTACTGTTTGAAAATTGATAAGAGTTTTCTTGTAATGGAAATTGTGATAAAATTCCAGTGTGGCAACGCATTTTTGAGGAAACTGCATAATGCTCTTTCCAAAGGTGATCTGAACGAAGCATTTATCTAGAGGAAGAACAAATATTAACACACTCAAATCTTATCGCACGGAAGAGGGCTGGAAATGCAATAATACATTTTCAGGTTGTTTGTATCATAAGAAACGTCTGACACTTAATGTACACACACAACTCACGATATGCTTGATTAAAAGCGGAACAACATCTCAAATGTCATTGACTGCTAACGTGTCGGTCAAGAGATAAAATATTGCTTACAAGTTTACTGAGATATTGAACCGTTTGTCAAATGCATGTATTGCCTTTCAATTTCAAATTAAGTTCAAAAAACTTTAGTTGAATATTGTACTTTACGTCTATCTGCGTTTTTGTGCAGCTCATGTATCACAGAAATGGAAAACCTAAGCATCTTAACATTCTCATATTCGGTTAAAGTTGAACCTTTCCACGTTGCACTTCCGCCTTCCTGTCGCCCAAACATATTTTGCTGGGGTACACATATCCCTCCTGATGGAATTTGATGCTTCGGTTCAAACTTCGCGCATACTCAATTCGTGGGGGTAGCATAAATCCACTGACTCCACGATTACAAATCAAAATTCGTCCGTTTGAGTTCTCAACATCAGCTCTGGTTTAAAGTTGCATTGTATGTAGTAATTATTTTAAGCTAAGTTGCAAAAAATAAGTTTCCAAGAGAATAGAGAGGAGACAATAAACCGCATACTCAGCCGCGGCGTCGAACGAAGCAATGGACGCTCCTCTTCTGTCCGACGGATGCACATGCTTTGGTTTTGGACAAGTAATCTTATCTGCAGTGAACTGCAAAACAAAACAAAATTGATAAACCAATAAGGCAAGCGCGTAGCGTTCTTCTTTTAAAACCAAATCAAGAACGTTGCGGAACATATTATATGAAGTTCAACGATGACGACCGTAGGAAATATGGAGAACAGAAGATACAGATGCACACCTGTCGTATTTATTGGTGGTGCGTCGTTCGCGCGCCTTTTCTAGTTCTGCTTTGAATTCGATTTCCTATACCACAGTACAGCTCAGTGTTGGGCACTTGGCTCCAAGCTAACTCTTTCATCTTGAAAACCCAATTCTTGGAGAACTAAATATTGAGGTTCTTTTCAAATCGAAGTCAATCTTTGTCCGTTTGGGTTTCTGTTTCTTCAGCTATATTATAAGAATGTGTTTTTTATTTTCTTTGTGTTCAAGGTTTCTCAGCGTAAACCTGTTTATTCTCGTTTTTTTAATGCACCATCGCGCAGCCACTGACCGAGGTGCCGCTGATGCCGCTGCCGCCACTGTTGATGTCGCGTCGTCGTCTGTACGCGCTGGTACTCTGCACAATCGCAGTCGGGAGCCCCGTGCATCTCTGTATTTATTAGAACTCATTTCAGGTGAAGATTTCATCTGGAATTAAATTTTTGTTTTTGTTTCTTCCTGTACCTTATTTCGGGTGCATTAATTATGTCTTGTAAGAAACCACGAAAAAAATGTAACCTAGGTCGGAATGGAAACGTCAATCATCTCTGTTATCCCTTTTTTTATAAATTAAAATGCTCCGTGGAAAGTTTGTGGTGCTGTGCCCTTTGTCTACAGACCTTGTAATAGGGTTTGTAGACTCTAATTTTGTTTTCCTTCATGTGAGAAATCAAATGAAATGAAGGGAAAGATAGAGATTTACTTACGTCACACACACAGCGATATACTTGTTTAACGCTATTTGATTTTTGGGGAGTGGTATTTCAACATTCTCAGGTGTCCTTATTAATAATCGTTGTTGTTATGTTAGACAGGGGATAGGTAATCGAGTGCGTTCATATTTCGTAGTGAAATGAAATAATAAATTCTCTGTAAGACTTGACATTAAATTTTATTAACGCTATGTGAATAGTAAAAAATATATATTTTATAGCCTACCTTGCTTTGTATACTTTTAAAAGCGATACAATTCTGTGTAAAATGAAAAGTGACGGCCGTGGGAAGGGGCGCTATTCCTACTCAAAAGCACTCTAAAAACTGTACTTTAGTTTTTTTTTTTTCAAGTTGTAATTTTTTTGCCAAAGATTTGTAACAACTCTCATAGTGACTATTAATCGTCGGAATTAAATAGTAAGATAATATTAACATTCACCAGTGTAGAAGCGAGGACCTTGAATTTTCGTGAGCTCTAACGTTTTCCAAAGACTTGTCAAACCCTCTCGTACGGCACTGTAGTATTATCCTTTTCATTAGGTATTCCACATTTAATCAATCAATAATCCAAAATCAAAGTTTTTTCCAGCTTTTTGAATTTGCTTCGTACATTAAGCAAGTAGTTCAATTGTTTCATTGGATTATGGGCAAATACAGTGGGATCCTCTGTTTAAAAAACTCTGTAAAAATGCTAATACCATGCAGGTTATTGTCTACTCTAGACATTTTTTATGTATCCAGAGTCTCTAAGCCTCAAACAGCTCATCATTTATAGGATGTTTTTAATCACAATCGGACTATGAACGGTGTACACCATTTTGCGGTGAAAGACTAAAGTAACTAGAATTTGACAAAGATGAATATTAAAAATATGCAACGAATTATATATAACTTGATACTGAATTATGTAAAAATGATTCATCATTATATCGAATTCAAAACTTGAAATTACAAAAAAGAATGTTGTCACGAACACACACTAACACCAAGCACGCCTTGTTTTCCTTGCATCATGTCCCTCACAAACTCGACACTAAAACCAAACACTACCAATTTACCGACATTCCTTAAATTTGCAAATATTGAAAAAAAATAATTAATGAACACAGCCATTCAAAAACAGCAGTTATGCAAGTTTTCGTCTATACATAGCGTAGAGCTCCATGCAGCTCACTTTAATTTATATTCATTAAACCGGCTTCCGAATCATTTTGCCTCATCTAAGCTGATGCAATTATTGTTTAATTATTTACCTCTGAGAGTGAGTAACAGCGGTGACAAACTAATGTTAGTGTGTTTAGCATAATTATTCAAATTAGTTTCCACCGAGTTGAAATCTAGCAATCTTAACGCCATAAAATCATCATCCAAATAAGCCCATTAAATGTTTAAGGTCAATGTGAACATAAAACACCGTAGATTCATTGTTTTGCTAGAACAGTTAATTTGCTTTTTTTTTTTAATCTAACGTATAAAATAAATTATAGTTACAACTGCAATTTAAATTTGAAAATAAATGTTTGCTCATGCGGTAATAATCAAACACTTCTATTCAATTTATTCAAGTGGTGCATGTGCACGCTATTGTGTTATACTGTCATGGTGTTATCAAAGTTACCAACCAATTCACTGCGCATGTTGTGCCATCTGAGTGTGAATTCTAAAAATACGTTATAACTGTTTGAATGTGCATTCACTATCCATCCAATGCAACAAAAGCAAATGCTTCCACCATTTCTTTTGTATTTGTTAACTTGTTATAAAGTATAACACATTCAAATTTTATACACATGCCACTTGTCAGATTTCCGTTTTTATTAATATCCATTTTGATAGCTTCAAATTTATTCCCATAAGGTTTTATACACTTCTTTTGAATCCTCGAAGCAGCTCATTTTTCTTTATGATCAGCTCCTGCGTCTTACTCTCCAATTGGAGCACAGTTTTTGTGCTATAAATTGATTGTATAATGACTTTGCCTTTCATTTAGGATTCGCTAAGAAAACGAAAAAACGGTCGAATTTAGGCCTTTTTGGTGCTTATTTCACGGTGATCAGTCTTATGCTAAATTCAGATAATAGGTATACCGGTACGAAATGAGCGTTTTTTTGAAAATAAAACAGTAAATATAAATGGGAAAGTAAAAATATTTTATTCAAAGTATTGGCCATTGTTTTCTACACATTTTGACCACCTTTCTGGCAATTTGTGAATACCACGCCATTAAAATTTATCGTCTTTTAAAGCAAACCAATCAGACACCTAATTTTCGATCTCCTCGTATCGAATCAAAGTGCTGCTCAGCCAATCCGTGTCCCATCGATGAAAACAAATGGTAGTCGGAAGGAGTCTCGATCAATGCATGATTCAAATTATTCATTTGTTGTCGGTAGCGATCAGTATTAACGGCTTCACCAGGTTTTAGGAGCTCGTGATATAGTACACCTTTCTGGTCCCACCAAACACACAGCATCTGGTTTTGCAGCCGATGTTGATAGTTGTCCCAGATAAACCCTTGATTTTTTCCGTTTAGGATTCTTAAAATAAATCCCTTTTTCATCGCCAGTAGCAATCCAATGCAAAACCGATTTTCTTTCGTGTCTTTGAAGCAAAATTTCGCAAGTGTTTTTTCGGTTTTCCATCTGTCTTTCATTCAATTCATGTGGCACCCATTTTTCACACTCTTGGATCTTTTCCATAGTTTTAGACGGTCAGAAATTGTTTGTTGTGCAACATTTAACATTGCTGCCATTTGCTTTTGACTCAAAGTGTCATCTCCATCCAATATCGTGTTTGGTGGTCTTCCACGTTCTTCATTTCTCACATCAAAATCATTATTTCTGAACCGTTGAAACCATCTTTTGCATGTTGCTTCTGATAGAGCATGATCACCATATGCCTCGACAAGCATTCGATGCGACTCTGCAGCACTTTTCTTCAAATGAAAACGAAAAATTAATGCTTTCTGCAAATCATCACTTTCTGGTACAAAATTCGACATTTTTAACACACACATTTTTAACAAAAAATATATGCTGTTGTCTGTTCAATGACTTGATGTATACTAAATATTTTTCAGAGATGTCATAGCAAACAAACAAACAAAAAAATAAGGGCTCGTTAACAACAAATGTTCCCTATCGAAACATTTGTATCCTGACGCTCACTTCATACGGGTATACATGATATCAACTTGCATCTTAAGATCCTCAGCAATACCTCCAATCCAGGTTAAGACAAAAATATCATTCATATTGTTATCCATTCATATTGTTATTTTAAATGTTTGGCTGACTGATGGTCAAACTTTCTAGTTTCGTCCTATTGAAACGTAAGAAATTCTCGAATTGTACAGCCAGTTCTACTGTCTCCATACATAAGCCCACTTTTCCATTTGAATTATATACCTCTCCTTACACGAATGCCAATGGACACATGATTTATAAAAAAAATCAGTCAGTCCAGTCATATGCAGACTTCTAAAAGCAAGAGCATGTAGACCCGGTATCCATGAAGGCGTGCATTTTCTGTGCGCACATATGTAAAGATAGCCGGCAGTAGAAAGAAGAACTACGTTTCCTCTTCTTTAAGTTAACTCCTACACGATTGTCATAAAATAACTGATAATTGTTGTATGCGCACAAAATAATAATTAATTTTTCGATCAACATGAAAGCCCAACAGAAAACGAATCCGCATAGTTTGTGTATACAAAACACAAAGTATACGCTATATGCTCATAAATGATGTGCACTTCCGGTAATACCTTGCTCACAGTGTTCGTCTTTCTCTTAAGAGCACTTCCCTAGTAGTTACTTTCGTATTTACCTCACTGTCTCAATTCCATTGCTTTGTGTGACTGTGTTATCTAAAATAAATTTGTTAAACTTAATTAAGATTTTATTATATAATTTGTTTATGTATAAAATGTGCGAATAGTACAATAATAAGCCCTTTAACTGTTTAAAGGTCTACCGACGGCCTTGGTTGTCATCCAACCGCAACTGAGAGCGTTGTAAGAGCTGCTGAGTGTTTCTGATGAAGATGCAGATGTTATGCTTTGTTAAACTGACTTAGGGGATTTTTGTTGAAGAGGGAAGGTAGTACATAATGTCTTCATGGGAAATGACGTCAAAGATCTGTGTGTAAAACATAATTTTTTACAAGAATGGTTTGGGCATTAGTTCATCATGTATTATTTGAAATTCATTGAATTTTGTTTTATATTAGGGGACCAGTACGCTTTTCCGACAAGCAGAAAGTTCGCGAAATGTTATATTATTTTGCTGTAATCAGTGCACAAGGTATTGCCTCCAATTGCGCAATTCAAGTTGGTCTTTTCCCACTTGTGTGCGTTATGTCAGCTTATGCCGTCCTTTATTGCATTGTCCCAAAGGCTCGGAATCTTTTCGGATCGGATCAGTGTTGTCTATACGCTGTACATGACCTATACATTTAAAAGGTTTTATCCAAATACGCTAGACCAAGAGCTTTTGTAAATTCTTCTCCTCCAAATACCATCCCACATTCGGTACATGTTTTCCACAAAAAAATAAACTTCGAGTGTGTAAACACAGTAATCCATTTTGAGTACAACCCACATTTTTCAGCAATGATCGGAAAGAAGCTCATTCCTCACCAAATTACCGTAAAGTCGTTCGTCTTCAAAAAGACATTAAGAAAGTTCGTTGTTTTTTTTCTGCTCTTAAAATTTAGCATAGGAGATGGCGTTCTATGGTCCAATATTTGGAATGCCACCGTTTTTTGACATGAACACAACTAAGAGCATTCATCAACTCTACATTATAAAATTAACCGCGAAAAATATTTAAGCGTTATATATCAACATAACGCACATAATGTCTACAAGTCGCGTGTGCACAAGGAAAGAAAACTTTTCTTTGACATGTCAGCCCGACTTACGGTAGCACAAGTCATTCTCAACAACTCGAATGAGACTCACATCGATCTCTGATGATGACAAATTCTGTCTTAAACTACAGTAGAAGCGATTCTAGCGTATTCTTTTTCCGCTTGATTTATCGCATTTCGTATGCTGTTTTGTTGGTTTTCTTTCATTGTATGCCCGGTTATTGCGAACCGAATTTAGAAATGGGTAAGGTGGTGAATGAACTTGAAAGCATTTCTTCTGGTAGTGTTCACTTCATTCCTTTTCCTCTTTTCGTCTGCCTTTTTCTGTGTATTTTCATTATTTTTTTTTTTTCTTACTCGAGCAGTGAGCGGTTTTTCAGTAACAGTAGCCACATTTACGGGGTAACCCATTTTGCGCGGCTGGCTAGTTATGCTGGCCACGCTGACGTGAATTACTTAAAACGATTCGGCTGCGTTTTGTTGGTCATCGAATTGGTTCGCTCGAAGAATTCACCATTAAATCAAAATTAAATCTTTTATGATTTCTTCAAGGTAAGAATTTCTCTTATTTTTATCACCGTTTCTCGAAAGATTAATTTGGTGAGGCAGCAAACCGGATGATAAGTGCGCTTCTCTAAAGTCGTAAAATCGCAATGCGTAGTCTGAGAATGAGGCTCCACCTGGGATTCACGGAAATTTGAGTGCCCGGAATGAAAGAACTTCGAGCATGCAAGAGAACGCATTACACACCCATTTTTTCGGTATAATTATACTGATTCTGATAGTGGGGAATGTGTCTGTGCAGATTTGCTGTGATTTATTACTGGTGTCAGCGGAATTGACAAATTTATCCATTTACTGGGTGTGGAAGGGTATAATCCTGAAATCTTCAACTGAAAAGGAATGCGAAGGAGGCTTAATAATTTTGTGTGTATTGCCATGTGTATGTTCGTTCGCAGGAACGTAATTTAACCCACGAAACGCGAAGCACAGAATTTCAATATCAGGTTACGGTAAGTGTAGTATGGATATACAGCAGACATGCACAGAATGGATCGAATTAATATGATCGCGTGAAGGTGGAAGGGTGTAGACAGCAATTGATCGGTTTCCCTTGTATTCGCTAAGGAAATAAGTGCGTTTCTTCAAACAATCGTGCAGCAGGCATACATCTTTGAAGTTGATTTTGCAGTAATTTTCTCTTTTCAGATGAATTGTTTGTGCGTTTTGTTTGTGCGACTCTCTCTAAAATTCCTTTCATTTTGAGTACAAAAACTAGCTCATCAGTCCACTCATCAGTAATATTAAAATGTTCCATATGAAATTTTTTGGGTTTCGTCACTTTATTTCGCTTTCACTTCCCTTCCAAAATTCACGGGATGCAAAGTCTAAATCGAAATGTTTATAGACAGACCACCCGGTTGCATCAAGACTAAATAGAGCGATCTCTCATTGAGCTAATTAAGTATCTTAGTACATATTCGAATAATTTCATGCTCGTACGGGTCATTATTCTCAATAGCATGACTGAGTGGCTTTTCAGTTCAGTTCAAGCTTTAAAAACCGTTTCCTTTCTCCATTGGCTAAAATTTACAAGTTTTTTCCGTCTGTTTTCCTATACTTTCCATGGAAGAATTTTAATTAAACTTCAACGTGAAAGAGTAGCCTAACCTGTAAATTAATTGTAATGTTCGCACACTGCAATTGCAAATGTATCTCGTTATTGCTAATAGTAACGCAAGAGTGCACATTTATAATTTGTCTTGTTTTGCTTTTTTCTCCTTATATTTCCTTGAATAAAAAAACATGAGCGTACATTTTAAATTAAAAGTATATTCTTCTGCATTGTCGCTTCGAAGCCTCCCTATCTACTCAAATCTCTCCCCACACCTATGAACATTTCTGTATAAATTCTTATCACGAAAAAAAAAAACACAGCAAGATTGAAAATATTTGCATTAGAAAGATACGCAGAATATATGCAAATATTTTCCATCCACGAATGCAGAATATTACTTCATAAATATTTGCGTGCACAATTTATTATTTTTATTCAACACTACCTAGGTACATACCTATATATGCATTCATGTACTAAACCGTATATTAGTTGGTATGAAATAAACATGCATATCTAGCAAAAAAATGTACAAGTGCGCCTTGCCATGTGAAATGAATCCTAACATACTGGAGGGGTAAATCTGCATTCAGGCATTCCTATGTGCACACAAATACACACAGGGAAAAATGCATTTTTGTACCTTTTCTCGTATAAATGCTTCCGAAGAGAACATTTACGAATATGCTGTGCGGGTGTGATCAACATATGTTTTGAATTAAAATTGACTGCTCAACGAAGGTATACAGCAAGTTGTATGACTGCCTCTCTCATTTACGGAAACGTCTCTTTTAATGCTGGTATATGAGAAACACCCCGTTTCTCTTTCAGTTTGCTTTTTTGCTCATTTCCTTATTTACTCTTTCGCCGTGCTGCGTAATTTACATTTTTGTTACGGTCGACAAATTTTGTGCACTTGTTGCTTGTTTTTCTTTTTCTACTATGAAGACCATTCACTTTGGGTATTTTTTTGTAAATACTTGAATAGAATGTATTGTATTATATTCACTTAAATGAGAACAATCAGGTAACCATATTTAGGCTTCAGTTTGTACAAAAATAGAATGTTTTTGGCAAATAATTTACGAATCGAAAATAAATTCATAAAATTAACTCAAAAGTGAAAATATTAGAGCAAAACAAACACATAACGTAAACATAATCAAATAAATATTAAACATCTTTGGTTTGGTAATATGCAAAAAACAAAATGGTTCTGAATTGTTATGTCCTAAATATTCTTAATTGCATCTGGCAATGCTGTAGCAACCTACAGTTAAAGCTGACTTAAATGGCTTATTTTTTTCATAGATGTTATTTAAATTGCAAATCACTGTCAAATAATTATAAAATTAGAACAGATAAGAAATATATATTTTATTTTATAGAGTTTTATATACAGTACGTCAGTTTCTTGGTATGGTTCTGTACAAAGTTTTGTTTCTTTTTAGCATTGACAATTTCTTATACAATACAGGCCCAGGTCCACCCCGGACTGTAGCGTCACAAGAAGAATTTCTAATACATTTTTTCTAATATATACACGAAAAGCACACAGTTTCGTCTTTTAATGTATTCACATTTTTTCGCTCATTTAAAGATGAAATGACGGATTTTATATTTAATTTAAATTCAATCAGAAATTGCGTCTTATGTGGTATACGACGATTTTTAATTTAGCTGTAAAGTACTTACATTCTTTTTATAAATATGTTTTATGTATATAATCCTGTCGACAAATCGAAAAATAAGAATACAGTTGAACTATGGTAGCTGATTATTTTCCATTCGCTCTAATAAAATTTAGGCTTTTGAATAGTTTTCTTAAGGAAATGCTTCAGTTTTAAGTGAGAGATATTCGAGTTGATAGAATGTCACTAATTCAAAATGTTAAATGTCAATAATTAAATATTTAGATTTTTTGTATAGTTAAAAAATAATAAAATAACTATATTTTTATTTTATACAATTTTATATTCGAACTTTTAAAAAATTGCATTTAACGAACACAGCTTCTTGTTCTCTTACTCACTCTTCTCTTAAGAGTTCTGTGTACAAATTCAAAGAGAAACACATCAACAATACATTCCAGACACAAGCACGATCTACGTCGATGACTCGTTTTCTACTCGAAATTCAGTTTACCTTCACCCGCGACGTGCACCTGTTTAACTTCGATAACGACGCTTGAAAATATTCTCTGAATCTCCCCATTTTTACTCTTTAGTTTTTTTATCAGAAAATTGTTTGTTTTTCTTTACTCAGTGCCGCAAATATTATATTATGTATGTAGTCTTGAAAAAAATATCCAGTATGCGAATAAAGTGCAGTGATTTGTGAATGTTATAACATTCGAATAAATGAAGTGTTTGCATCGTTTGAAAAGTTTACGATTGTTCTGTGTGTAAATTCAATTCTTAGGTATAATTATCCACATTCAAACAAATTCAATTGTGCAACATGGAGCTGAAGTTTAGATTATCTGCTGAATGACAAAAAACCTTGTCTGTTTTCAGCTATACAATCAATTCACTGTATCCGACTGTATCCGTAGTAAATAAATCTGCTCACATACCCACAGCCTAGCTATAACTTTTATCTATTTAGATGCTTGCTAGTGTAATTATCCCCACCACTGCCTCACCTGATACTATTCTGAACGATAAATGATTACGTACGATATTTTAGCGGTGTGCAAATAATCTTATAATTGACAGTACCTCCACGAGAGCATAAAGTCAAGGTTTTTTCTTTGTTGATGATGATGTTTGGTGATAATAGAGTAGACTACAAAAGCTATACAAATAGAAATTGAAACCGAAAATGTGTATGTGTTTTAAAAGACAACTGAAATTACACATCCGCTTTTATTCGCCATTCTATCATTTTCCACCGATCGATATTGGGACAGATATTTGGGAATCTCACGGAAATCGTAAACATTCCGGCTGTCGTACGATTGCCTGATATTCAATACAGAGACTAAAGATTGTCATCTGACCTACCTGTTAAACGCTAATTGCTTATGGTTTCCTGGGAAAAGGATACGGGGAAATCTAAACTCAAGAATCACATGGCGCATTAATACAGGTCATTCAAGAACCAGTACCGTTCCCCCTCTTTATGACGGTTTTTCTTTTTTTTTTTCACTTTTTGGTACAACTTTCTTTAGTTGTTTGCTTAAGTCTTCTTTTATTCGCTTTATTTCTTTGAAATATGATTTTTTGACAGATTTAAGTATTTTTCCTACGTATGTGCAATTAGCACTTTGCTTTGGTTTACCTACTTTTATGGTGTGAAATTGTGTCGCAGTGCAAAGAGGAGAAAAAACGACGGGTGCTCATCTAGTTTAAAAATTATATGTATGTGTGTTGGATAAAGCAAGTGTGACACATTTATAGCAAAACTAGAGGTATAATATCGTAATTCATCTTGATTTCTGGCAGTTCGCAGATTGCAGCCTAGAACTATATAAAAAACAGTGGGATTACGTTAAATTTGTGCTTTGAAATCTATATCTATGCGAAATCAAATCGAAATAATATGAAATTAACCTGATTTCAAAACTATCGTAAAATGTTAGATCTTAATCTATTTGTCCTGCTTCATATTTGCGGAGATCGTCATAGCTGAGAAGAGTTAACTTAAGATTTGATTTGCGATTTAGAAGATGGGCTAATTTTGCTTAAAACAGTCAATGGTGACCGTGACACAGTCTGTCGGTCGTAGATCATAATTCCTCCTTAACTACGAGCACCATTTCTGTCTTGGCACTGCTGCTTATCTTAACCCAAGACGACTTTTCACCAACCATCCCTGTGAACACAATTACGACAATTACGACATTAATCTTCTTCGAAAAATCAAACGTTTCATCACACAATTTCAGTTTTTATTCCTGTCATATAACAGGATTGAGTAGGCTATACTAATAATGATATGACTTTATTTTGGCAGTGTATTGTACACTCAAAGTCATGCCTACTTTGTCACATTTATCGACAGTAATTTTGTTTAATATTTTCTCACACGGGAATGAATAATGAAGTACGCAATATTTTGGAGGTTATAATGGCTTTCCCGTACTGTGCATCTTGCATTTTCTCGGCACCACTTTCTATCGAGTTGCTGGCAGCACTATTTGGAGTCGGAAATAAACCTTAAACTTGTGTAAACCTTACCCTCTTGAGAAAACAGTATTAAGCACAGTATGAGTAGTAGAAGAAACTATATCTTATTTGTGGTCAATACCGACTGTCCAGATAAAAAATTTGATCCTATTACATTTGTTAATGTACTCATAAAAGTTTCGTATATTCATATCAACCAAGAACATTGGCATTAAATGAAGACTAAAGTGACAGCACTACAGGCTTACAAAAAAGAAGAACAAATAATGACCGTTCAATATTCGGTCAAGCTAGATTTTATTAAATTTCACGCATTAAATTTTCTACACTCTCGGCTTTCGAATGATTGAATATATAAAAGTTGATGAAGTTTTCACGATTTCTGATTGACAAGTCAATGAACAACTTTCTTCTTGTTCAATTCTTTTCTCCATTTTCCCACTTAATTTTCCCATGTATGTTTTCACTGTGAAAATCATTCATCAACTTTATCATCTCTCCCACCTGTTCATTACGCCCTTATAAGAGAATTGAACTACATGTGTTATATCCTCATATATGGTATTTAGTTGCCTTATTCGCTCTCAAACTAATCAACAAGTTGCCGAATATGGCATTTGCTTGATATGATAGTGACCGCTAAACTGGCTCTTGTTACTCTCTGCATCAAAGTGGCTTGATAATATTTGTTCTCCATCTACTTAGGTTTCGCTTTACATTTCAAAGACGATGGGAAGAAATTGTGGATGATACGGAATCTGTTTGCACATTGATGGTATCTTATTTCAAATAAATTTTGAGCTACTTCCGTTTGGGAATCATATTGAGTTTCAATGTACTGTTGATTTTTGTGTATACAACTATTACATAGTTCTCCGAATATACGAAATACGCTGATTTTTTAATTGCTGTGAGAACCTTGCAAAATTACATTCAGAAATTAAAAATTAAATACCCATTGTTTCCAAACTTGCACCCCGGTGTAATCAATGAAGAAATATAAACTTTGTACGGTCAGTCCTATACGACTACTGCATGATGAACGAACGCGTACGTCAAATAATTTACGTGAGTGCACATTTTATTTCGATTGCATACACATATGTTTTTTTTTTTTTCAATTGTGGAATTGAGTAAATGAAGCTGCGGTGAAAGTGATAGTGAACTTAAATGACCCCCGACAACGATGATCTTGTTGTTGCTGTGGCTGCTGCTGCTGCTGCTGGGATAGACACCGGCGCCGCAGTAGTAACACCGATTGCAATCGAACACACAACAGAGAAAAAAAGAAAATAAACAAGAAATACTTTTCTCCCAGACTGTCACTGTCTATGCTGTATTACTCTGACTCTTTCAGGGAATCTCTTAGCACGAATACTCCTACCTGGCCGATACCTTGTGTCGTAATTTCTGAGTATTTATGTGAAAACTAGTTGTGCTGACGACCTGTCTACTTTCCGTGACTCTGGGTGCACCCTGCCCAGCAGCTTTTTTTGAGAGAATCGTTAAGCTGTATTAATGGAAACAGAGAGAAGGAGAAAAAAAGTATTGGATGGGTTTTTGTTGTGCAATTAATGTTTACTCAGTTTAACCGTCTCAAGCGAGAGACGAAAAGAAAAAGGAAATTATCAAAGTAAACTTCGGAGTTATTTATAATTGCACATTGGGTCCATCACTTATCCAAATTTGTCATTTTTTATCGTAATTTTCGAGAAAGTTACAAATTTACCAGTTTTATATGTTGCTGTCGGCTCGTTCCGATATTTAAAGAGAACTTTAGTTTAAAAGTATATTGAAGAAAGTTGATTTAAAAATTCCTTTGAGTTTGAACACTGTTTAATTTGTTGCGTTTAGGGGTTGTGTTTATAAACGAAATTCGTCAAATTGCATGTTGGAGGTTTTTATTTCAATTTTTTGCAACTATAATGTCCCACATAATAAGATTTGTACGTATACACAATGTACTCGTAATTTAAATAAGTTTTTAGAGTGATTGAAATTATAACATCCTCTCTCCAAACCGAGCAGTAGTTTGAATTGACCACACAAAAGAAATGAAAAACAAAATTTCTCAATTTAATTTATTGTTGTTCCCAAAAATGTTGTGGGGTAGAGCTCAAAGAGCAAGTAAAAACTGTGTAAAGAAAAAGGATTAAAACAAATTACACTCAATTTTCATTTAATGACACGACGAGTTCGCACACGGTTATTCGTTCGTGCGTTCCATTCACATGTAGTTGCGTGTTAAAGAAGGTGAATACCTTTAACAAAAAAAAATTGAAGTATGTATGTGTGTACATAACAAAGAATGCAAAATGGAAATAAAAATATTCTTCCTCTTTTTTCACCCAAAATTATCGCATTTGTATCGTTGGTTTGGTTTTCGTAAATATTTACTTTCTTATTCATGGTTGTCTTTAATTCGAGGAGTTAATTGGGAAAAAAGAAACCTTAGATGTTTAAATTTGTCCCTTTTTGTTTTTTTATATGTTTTATGTATATATAAGCTTTGAAGCCGGCAATAATATTCAGTTGACGTAATAAATAATTTAAACTTGTTGTTGTAGGAACTTGTATGCGTACTTATGCCGCCGGTGTAAACAGTTATATTTTATCAATTTATTCAGCAAAATTATACGTTTAAACGACGTTAGATATCGACATCTTATTTTCTTATTTTATCTTATTTTATATCGTTGGCTAATAAGTGATCATAATTTTTAAAAATATATGGAACGAAATATCTTGATTCTGTAATGCCCATTTTGAGCAATAACCTTTTTCCATCTTTCAGGCAGCATTATAATTCTATATTGATAGAACATCTGTTTTTTATCTGCAAAAAACTTCATACTCATTTTTGAATTTTTTACAACACATGGAGTTTTGCAAATATCAATATAAAAAGTAATCAGATGTTGCAAGGTCAGGACTATATGGTGAATGTCGCAAAACATCCCAACCAAGCTCCAATAATTTTTGTCAAGTGTCTAAAGATGTGTGGGCTTCCATGGTCGTGATGGAATAGAACATCTCTTCGATTCGTCAATTCGCGCCGCTTTTCTTCAACTGCATTGTTGGTTTTGTTTGTTGAGCAATGTAGACAGATGAATTGATCGTTCGTCGGGTGGTAAAAGTTCAAAGTAGACAATTCCTTTGTAATCTTACCAAACTCATAACCAAACAACCTTTTTTTAACACTAGTTATCAATCGTTATAAAAATGGATTATTTTATTACGTTTCTTCAACAAATCACAGATGTTAATGAGTTTTGTTGAATAATTTCCTTTCAGCCCATAAGGAACCCATAACAAACACAGCAAATTTGTTTATAGCGAATTTTAATTGTCGTCATCATTTTCAATTGGACGGCCACAGCGTCCTTTGAGTGAAAAATCACCAGAACCAAATTTGGCAAACTAATTTTCACACTGCCGTTCTTTTAAAGCTTCGTCACCATAAACAGCACATAACATTTTGTGAGCTTGTGATGCGATTCTTTTCTTTTCCGAAATAAAAAAGCAAAATATGACGAATATGTTTTGGTTTTCTATTTTTTTAACAGACGCCAAACAAGAACTACACAACATTATTTTTACTGATTGACAATTAAAAAACCAACTATTAAATAATACAATATGTTTGACATTTCGATCACATCAGCAAACGTAGAAATTCAACTAAAGCCGAGTGAAATCCGCAATTACTTCCATAGTTGCCCACCCAATAAGCCCGCAAAATTTAAATATTCACCTTATTTTACAAGTTCCTTATTCGTTTTCATAAAAGATTCTTAAAAAAACGTCAATGCCAAATGAAATTTAGTACAAAACTTAAAACAAAGAATTGTACGAATTCATGTGACATACTTTCATCTGAAAATCTTTTTCCTCGCATAATGTCGCATGTACGACATACAGCATTTACTTGGTTGACTAC
Source organism: Eristalinus aeneus (assembly GCA_955652365.1). NCBI lineage: Eukaryota > Metazoa > Arthropoda > Insecta > Diptera > Syrphidae > Eristalinus > Eristalinus aeneus. The sequence continues at coordinate 65,934,373 of OY019132.1, forward strand.
ATGTTTTGCAAGCACACTCCAGGTCAAATTTGATGCAGTTTTACATGAAGGCATGTAAAATGCCTATGTGTACGCAATTTTTATGTGCATTGTCATCGACAATATTCAGCAAACTTTAATTTCTTATTCGCACTGCATACCGGTGGACAGGTAACAAGGCATTTTAATTTACATGAGAACTTAAACCCCGTCTGGCAGTAGATGAGAATCTTGTAAGAACGACTACTCCTCAAGCATGCTAAATGTTTGTCTTCCGTAATCTTACACTGATGTCTATTGTTTTTTAAGATCATGTTATCTGATGCAGAAGGGGGAGGAACACTTACATGTCCTTCAGTGCATCAGTATAACATTAGCATAAAATTAAATAAATAAGCCTGTGAAAGAGCCAACCCTTTATTCTTCTTCTCCAGACCATCAATTTACCTCTTTGTAAACCCTCGTCACCGGATTGCCTTCCATTGCAGGACGGAAACGCGGTGTCAGTTGCGATCGTCTTAGCCTCAGAACAAAAAAAACATAACAACCTTTTTTGTATGCTTTTTCTACAAAGTGTGAGCACTCTGCAATAAGAATATATATTAGCATGTACAGACCTCTTCATTCTCTTGACACGGTGCGACGTCCTAAGACCGCGAACCGGTCTGCGATTCTTTTCCAAATAAACTCTATGTATACAGACTGCAGTTACACACAGTTTTTCCAGAGTATTTTGCATTTTAACCAATGATCATATTTCATCTTCTTTTCTATCTTCTGTGCTTATTACGGATGCGTGGAGAAGATATGAAATGGAGAACATAGCAGAGGTTCTGGAATGGGAAAAGCAGTGTATTATTATGTTATTATTGCAAGAGCGTGCAAATAATAGGGCGTGAAAATGATTGAAATTATCGCTGCAAGATAGAAAGCAACCAAGGTACTTCTTGTTTTCGCATTCTTTAGAGTGTCAGTCACTGGTATTCTGGTCGATCGTAGATAAAAGATAGACAAACAAAGGATATGATAAAGAATTGTAAAACAAAACCTTACCTCACCTGAAATCGAATAACGCACATACATTTATTTGTGTCGACTATATTTATAATCTGAAAGCGGGCGTATTGAAATGTTGTTTGGTTGTCTCTATGTTAGTTGGGAAAACCAAGATTATCGAAATGAGTGCCCCAAATTGAATTTCCCTTTAGATATTAAGTCAATTACGCTAGTTATTTGTTATCTAGTTTTTGTCAACGCTTGATACGGTTTTTGTGTTTGTTACTAGCTTTGCTTTTCTGTGAGTGAAAATGTATGATGAAATTGGACAACGGTTGCACAATGAGAATCGTCGCGACTCTACTCTACAGTTTATCCCCAGAGTAAAGTACCTGCAACAACAGCAATAACAGCGACAAATGCGTTATCGCAAGAATACATTTAAAAGAAATATTTTCAAGCGCATTAAAAATATTGAATTATTTGAATACTAGTCGCCACCAATCGCTCTGCTTTTCTTCAATATAAAACTGTTCTAGAATGTCCATCAATTTTCCAACAAAAGTCAAAGACAGAATTTTATAACGAATTCAGAAATATGTAGCTGATATTTTTTTTTTATTTTGATACATAACATAACACACGATTTATACTACAGGCCTTAGTTCTTATCTAATTTTCATATTTCAAGTTAAAAGCATGTCAAAATATGAGATAAAGATCTGAAAAAGAACGTTCCTTGTGATTAAAAAAAAACATATTTGCATGCACATACATATGTAAGGTATTATGTCCAAACATGTTTTTCGAGACTGTTAAAAGCAAACGAAGAGGAACATTTGCCTTTTTAGATTCTGTTTGCATATCTTGATGCCTTGAACTTGATAATCAAATCAGTCATCCGTTCTAATTCTGCTTAGCATCACACATATTTCGTACTTTCGCTTTCGCTTGGAATTTTATAGCCAAATAAAATAAATATCACACTAGCTTCTCGTTTGCAGAACCATATACACATACTTGCGTATGGGGAGCTATAAAATAAAAAAGTGCTTGCTACTTGCCCAGTGACAACTTTTTCTTATTTGCCTTGTGCTCACTTTAGTTCTATGCCATTAAAGGTTGACAAATCTTGTGTGTGAACTCACGCAACTGTGTGCTGATTGGAAGCAGCACATTAATTGATTCTAATAATTTAAATTATTACTTGCTTCAAACTCGCGCTGCAGGATTTAGAGAAAGAACGACCTGTGCTCAAGCAACTAACTGAACCTGTTATAAGTGGTGGCATGTTAGAAGATATTAGTTGTGTGCATATAATCGAAATGGGTTCTGGTCTGTCTGCTGGATTAACTGGAACTAAAAAAATAAGAAAAAATACATGAACAAAGGTTGACAGTGTTCTTAGGAAATTCACTTTGTTTGCCATTATTATATAATCGAATAAACATTTTTTTTTGAAACAGAGTGCAATTTTCTAACCTTTTATAACGCACATCTATGCACATATATGCAACCCAAATCTAAATAGTTGTGATTCATATAATCATTATGCGGCCACATAGAAATGAATGTGAATTTCAGTTTTTGCAGGTGTGCCAGCAGGTTCTCTCTTTGCCTTGCGGTCATTGTGTCATTTTTTTCTTTTCCATTTCTGCATTTATCCTCCATGATCACGTGTATCTTTCTGTAGCGCCCAGAACAAGATCGTGGATTGCGTGCATAGACTAATATACGATGTTATGTGTTATTGTTTGATAGTATATCCATCTATTATTTGCTTTGGTAAAAATTTTTGTATAAAATCTTTTTTGTTTAGATGTATCGGTAAAGTAATTAACCTTTGGTTCATCATTACTAGGCAATCAATCGAAATATGTTGATATTGACCGGCTTTATCGAAAGAAAATTATGATTGATTTGTACTTTCTCAGTGTCGAACTAAATCTACATGAAATTCTTGTGCCAAAGTTACGCGGATGATATAATTTTGCAAAAATTGTTGTTTTAAATACAAAAAGGAAAAAAATTGTTTAAATATGTGATTCAAAACAAATAATTTCGAAAGCCTTCTAGTCCACATGAAAACGCTTTAGATCTTGCACACTACACAAAGATAAAACTTCAGTCCATGTTGCAACATTTATTTAGGAAAACACACATATGTAACAAATATATTCCATTTACAAGTAGATCAACAAAAAGAACTAAAGATGACTTGAATATCAATACCAATTACACACACTCTGCAGTTGTATACCAAAGTTTATATTTAGTGTAATTATAAGTAAATTAAAATAAATCTGTTAAACCAAAGTGCAAGAGATCACAAAACAAAGTCAAAACTGGAATACAAACAAAGCCCAAAATGTTCGATATACCGCCCAAGTGTCCAGCTCTGGCGAATAAATTAACTGGGATCTTCGGTTGGCGACACACTTATAAGGTGTCACAAAAGCACGAGGGCATATCACATAAATATCTTCAAAAGTCATATTCATTGACACTGCCACGAAGGCCATCATCACCATTTGCATGCACTAAGGTAAACTTAATAAATTAATTTGTTTTGTTACAATCATTGCATTATTTTTTGTATACCTATGAACAATTTTACTGATTTACATACATTAATTTTTTCTGTATAATTAATTGTTGGCTGTACATAGGGTGCCGTACTGCCGTATAAGAGATGTAAGGTATTAGAAAAATGACTAAGGTGACTTTAAAGAATGGAGTTCAATGTCAGGAGGGCAATGGCAAAAC